>CM022764.1:18691107-18963607 GCA_012411365.1 Ameiurus melas | reverse complement strand
TGTGAGCGCACAGCCAGCCTTCAAGGCACAGTGGGTTACCCAACTAGCTCCAGAATACTGATAAGTTAGCCATTTACCCTGCCCTCCCCTTCCCCCACTTTCTCCTTCCCCTCAGTTCATATTTTTGTGGAGGTCCATTGACTTCCGCTTCTTTTCAGGCTGTCTTTAATCCGAGGCTCAGTATCCACGGAGGCTTTCCACAGTGCAGGCTTTATTTGGCCCTTATTACTTCAGCACTCGCAGACTTATCTCCTGCCTGGTGACAGTCTTTTCAAGCCTGCCCTTAATGACTTGGGGAAGCTCACATGCTTGGCTTCCCAGGGTTGCAAGCACCCAGTGATGTCAGAACAGTGAGGAGAGGAGAGGGAGACAGACCGGGGGTAAAATTCTTGAGAATGTGTGTGGCTCGGTGTGTCTGTTAAAGAAGAAAAGCTGAAATGTGTCTCGTTGCATTTTCATAGAACGCAATTGCTGTGTTTCATAAGACGTCACACTGTATAACCATTGCCCTTCTGAGGGCCGTGTAGGGAACTGACTGCATCAGTGTTTTGGAGTCTGTGCTCCATTAAGATTAATTTCTCATTTACACATCCATTTTCAAATACACTTGCCTACAGCTTCAAAAAAGCAACAGTGTGATGGATCGTCATGTGTCTATCATGCTACCCAATCGCCATGTTAGCTAGCTATGTTATAGGATAACTGGGAAGTTCATCTCGGCAGCAAGGACTGCTAAAATTAGCGAAAGGTTTTTTTTTTTTTAGGTAATATTGACATATATATCCATTTAAGTGCAGTTTGAGAGAAGGGAAATAATCTATTTTAGCAGCTTGTTGAAGTACCGTTTGAAAAAAAAAGTCATTTTATCCAACTTTCACCTCTAGTTAAATTCGTGTTCTGCAGCAAAGCAAGAAATTTGGTCCCAAATATGGTGACTTGCATGACTGAAACGCTAGGATTATAAGTATCAGATTTTGTGACTGAAGTAAATGATTTCATACATTACATCCACAGGTTACTCTGGCCTTTATCAAAACTAAAGGCAATAAAGTAACCAAACACAGATAGCCTATTGAAATGACTTCAAAAAACAGTTAATAAGCAGTTGACACTTGGAAGAAGTCTAAAGTTATTATCATAGCTAGCAGTCTTCCACAATGAAGGCACATGTAAATCACAACGAACAATATACACTCCTGGGGAAAAGAAAATTTGCTCATTTATTTTTGCTGCAGTGAACTGTTTGTGGAAAAAGCTAGAAACAGGGAAATTCACGTATATAATGTAGTCTTCTTGTACGCAAAAGTAAAATCATGATAACGATTCAAATGTTTGAAGTAGAATTTAAACTAACATGTCTGTGGTTACAAAATTAATATAAAGTAAAAATAAAATAATAAAATCAAATAAAAATAAAAACAAAAAGCTGTTTACCCACAATGTTTAAACATTTAAAGAAAAAAATCTACTAAGTTATTTTATCTATTTGTTTAATTCTTGCTAATTTCCTGACCAATGATTTGTTATTAAGACCATGAAATGCTTAATATTTAGCTATTTTTGACTTGGCCCATATACTTATTTCTGCCGGGGAGTGTAGCTGAATATTGGTATTCCATGGCTGCTATGGTACATTACACTGAATAATCTCCATTATCTTTTCAGATATTACTACCAAATGGCAGACTCTGAACATAGTGCACTGTGTATTGAATAGTCCATAGTTTCAGACACAGAGCATGCTGCAGGAACAGACATACAAATCCAGCATCTCTTAAGCAATCTGTCACACTCAGACCCTGCCATCCATTTGATAAGTAGAAACTGTGCTCTTGGAAAGTGACTAAAAGACTGTACAAATACAGCCATGGTTCCCACTAGTTACATGGTGCTTTTACAAGTGAACCCTTGGGGGAAGTTAATGAGTCCCTGTCTCCCTCTGCATGGATGGGTTGCAGGTGGCTGTCTCTGTTTCTCCCTCAGATGGCATCCAGACTCTGCCCCTTTAGAATGGAATGGAAAGTTTATGTCCATGGTTTGCCTCTTCACAATCATAAATGCTTTCGAGCCTGGGATAACAAGGACAATCCATCCAATTAAACAAATAATGACTTGAGTGGATATAATTACAGCAGTGGAAACTGTAGACAAGCACACCCTGGAGCACAAGAGAAAACTTGCATGAGACTGTATATTAGACATCTAAAGCCTGAGACAAGGAGCCAGATCATTTCTGTTGTCTGTAAGTAGCTGTGTGTGATTCTAATAAAACCCCAATTTCATAAACGTTGGGACACTGTGCACAATGTAAATAAAAACAGAATGCAATGATTTGCAAATCTCATGAACCCATATGTTATTCACAGTAGAAAACATACCAAGTGTTTAAACTGAGAAAATGTACCAATTTCCATCCATCCATCCATCTTCTACCGCTTACTCCATCTTCAGGGTCATGGGGAACCTGGAGCCTATCCCAGGAATCGAAATTTACCATTTTAAGGAAAAAAAATAAGGTTATTTTGAATTTCATGGCTGCAAGACGTCTCAAAAGATTTGGGACGGGGGCAACAGAAGTCTGGAAAAGTAAGTGTTACTAAAAAGAAACAGCTGGAGGAACATTTTGCAACTAATTACGTTAATGGGTAACAGGTCAGTAACAAGATTGGTCTTGGTATAAAAAGTATATCTTAGAGAGGCAGAGTCTTTCAGAAGTAAAGATGGGATGGAATCTGGATGAAAGCATATGTTGCTCTAAAACCTGTGTATACCTTTCAGCATTGAAATACAGCATCCCAACTTTTTTGTAATTTGGGTTGTACTTCAAATATATTTTTTTCATATGAATTCAAAGGGGTGGCAATAAATGTCGCACACCCATATTTAACAAAAAATAAAGAATTTTTTTAAATAAAACTGTGTTGTGTTTTATAAAAATGAGAGCAGAGAATTTCTGTGAATTATATATATATATATATATTATTGGGAATTGGGGTTGCAGAAAGTGTCTCTAGCAATTAGGATGTGGACATAAAATTAGGGATCTGAATCTGTTTGATTGTGGATCTCAGTCTGAGGATTGATTATGGGTTGAATCTGCTTTTGTGATCATTTGCTACAATAGTGCTATTGAATTCTTCAATCTGATTGGTCAGAAGATGTGGGGTTGGGGGGACCGCTGATTATAGCTGCGATGTATAATGTAAGTGATAAAAAAAGGAACTAACTGTTTGCAGAGATTAAGTTAACACACATTAAGTGTAACTATAAATAGATAAATTGTATGTCATTCTTTACTAAATAAAATTGCTGGGGGGAAAAGAGTGATAAAACGGCCAAAGTTGCTGTGCTGTTATTTACAGCACCTCATCACTGGTTAATTTCCTATAACAGCATGTTGTTTATTAAGTAAAGAATAAAACACAACTATGCAATTGGTTAAACTCCTTACTAAGAACAATGACACTGTCGAGTAACGGCGGCGAAGAGGCAGAGGATGCAAGTGCAGATTTTATTGTGCACGGTACAAAAATAGACACTAAAACGATGGGTAAACACAAAAACCAAATCATACAAACAATGGACAAGACTATGGCAGGCAACGTAACAGACAGACACAACATGAACGGCAACAGAAGCTTGACAAAAAGTCTCAGAAAAGCTAGAACTCTGTGGTGCTGATTAAGGTGAAACAGGAAATTGGTGAACAGTTACGGCGATACAGTTATGGTGACATGCCGTGGCTGATGGATACTGTAGTTCAGTGCCCTTTAGGCACTAACCTGACAGACACAGAGATCATGTGAGGTTGCTGAAACACAGTTATGCCTCGTCACTCTCCACACTAAATACAACAAGTATAAGTCTAGACAAAAGGTTTCAAAATTCCCAATTCCACAAAGCGGTGTTTTAACCAGTGTATATTACAGTTGATGACAGTTTTTCTCCCATCACTGAATAGATTGATGGTGACCGATTGTTCAATATTAGAAAGAGTACAGTCTTTAGGAATAAGAGCTCATGATTCTTCTCCAGGGATTACTCTATTTAAACTGAGGCCTCGAGAAGACGGCACACTGACCCCCTTCTCTTCCCCGGGTGCTTTCATTCTTTACTGAATACACTCAGGGATTATAGCAAGGTACTAACTGGAGATCAAATTTGGTAGAAAGTCCATTGATAGAGAGCTTTACAGCCTTTGTTAAGTTGTGCAAACTGTCTTACTCTTTATAGAATGCTATGTGTAAGTACCACATTTGAGGGCTGTTAGGCCAGTTATCTGCATCAGTGCTTTCGTTCTCTACAGGCACAGTGGAGGCAGACGTCAATTAGCTTGGGAAGGGTGGTGGGGGTTTTTTCCACAACTTAGTCTAAACACTGCAGTTAGAAACACACTTTGTAGTGACAAAGTTGCTTTCCTTCAAACTAATCTACAAAAACTGGATCCAAGAGTAATCATAGTGTTACTTTGCTCTTTTGGTTAAACATTTGTGTGACAGTTATGTACATGTTGTTGTATTTAGTAACATGCAGAGCTTATAATCTAGAAAATAGGAAGCTGTAAAAATAAAAAAGTTATCCTGTAATATTATGGTATGAAATTGTTGTTATGACAAGACCAATTCACAGAAATAAATCCATAATATATGTTTAAGTTTAATTGTTCAATCAAAGGAGAACGATTTCACAAGGAGAAAAGGGAAGCTATTTTGACATGTTATAAAATATAATTATTGGATTTAGAAATTGGAAATTAAACCCAGTGTTATCCAGGAATTAAATAGGAAATAATGAAAGTCTCAAGACAGATGTGTTTTAAATCAACACCAGTGTATATTTAACATAGGCAGCGTGGTTATAACTTTAAAAACAAATACATGTTAAATCATAGTGTAGTAGCAAAGTCGACTTTACCTTACTTGCATAATGCTTATCTAAACATCTAAACTCATGGGAGGAAAAAACTCATTAAAAAAGTGATGGGGTAGTGATAGGGCATTAGAATAAAAAAAAAAAGGCTTTCTTACATGCAACATACAAAGACTGCTTCATACTAAAATGCAAAGACACTTGTGTGTGTGTGTGTGTGTGTGTGTGTGTTAGTATGCACAATTGTGCGTGGCTGTGCCAGTAATTACTTGTCTGGTCAAAACATAGAGAACAAAGTCTAGTTTGACCTCTAACCTTCCTCCTGAGAGGTTAAAAGAGGTCATTGGGTAATGACGCCTTTGAGAACATGAACAGAAATTACCCACTTACCTGTAGACTGCATGAATGGTTTCAAA
This sequence comes from Ameiurus melas, assembly GCA_012411365.1. NCBI lineage: Eukaryota > Metazoa > Chordata > Actinopteri > Siluriformes > Ictaluridae > Ameiurus > Ameiurus melas. The sequence continues at coordinate 18,958,322 of CM022764.1, read as the reverse complement.
CTCACACCCAGTCACATAAAACCATGGCGCATTTGCACAGAAAAATACCTTTTCTAATACTTTACACTCTTTAACACAACTATAACTATGGTTCTAGTATCTACTCTAGCCATTGCAATGGTATGGCAGGTCAAAACATGCCTTTATGGATTAATGTTTAATTAAGAGTAGTTGAACATTTCTTGTCTCAGTCAAACCATTTAAATACCCAAACTCAGGTAGCACTTGGGTCACTAATGGGTCTCAGCGACTCTTACTGTTTCTCTCTTGGATCTTCACTGGTGATCAGCACAGTTTGTTTGTCTGGTCAGGAGAAATGGCTATGCGACAGAGAGCAAATAATGCTCCCTCAGTGCAGAGAGATATCTATCTCCACATCTCCACATTCCTACTGGACCAATGAGAAACAGAGCCCTGGGGCCACACAGATGAGGGGCCTTTTGTATTAGATAGGGCTGGAGACGAGAAAACTTCCTCTTTGTTGGCTTTGGAAGATATTCTGATGGACGAGGGGAGGCCTGTCCACATATTTCCTCTTTTGAAGCCAGGCTTCAGGTGTTTTGGTAAATAGCTGACTTCAAGAAGCAGACACAGATACTTCCAGAACTAAGTACTCGTTATCACTAACATCCAATTTCCAGATATCAACAAGGATTCAAGAAGAGACAACAAATCCATGAAACGGAGCTGAATATTTGGTTGGAATAATTAAACTAGCAAAAGTACTAAATTGTGTCTACCACATTAATTACCTGACCAGATGCTATAAGCTTTATTGAAGGTGATTTTTTTTTTTTTTAATGACGACATTTTTGTTTACATATTAAGGCAAAGATTTTGCTTTAGTTCGTTTGGTTACTTTCATGAGCTAATATCCATCACAGCAATACATTTCAGTCAAGAAAAACGTATATACAGTAACTGCACACGATTGTTCGTTATTAACAGTGTTGTACATTATAATATAACTGCAGTCGTATAGCGCTGCAAATATTTAGCAGTTCTTATTTCTCATTTGAAACACCTGACATTGGTGCCTGAATTATTAGGGGCTGATTACGCTAGGCTGATTAGGGGATTAGGGCTGATTGTAATTGAAGAGAAATAGATTGAGAATACGTGTTGGTGCACTACACAGACACCATTCCTGTTAAGGGTTTGGGGATGTCCATCCATCCATCTTCTACCGCTTACTCCTTCATCAGGGTCACGGAAAACCTGGAAACTATCCCAGGGAGCATCAGGCACAAGGCGGGGTACACTCTGGACAGGGTGCCAGTCCATCGCAGGGCACAATCACATACACACTCTCACACCCATTCATACACTACGGACAATTTAAAAACGCCAATCAGCCTACCATGTCTTTGGACTGGGGGAGGAAACCAGAGTATCCGAAGGAAACCCCCGCAGCATGGGGAGAACATGCAAACTTCGCAAACACATGGCCCCGGTGGGACTCGGACCCCTGGAGGTGTGAGGCGAACCACTAAGCTACAGTGCGCCCCGGGTTTGGGGATGTCTCGCATCACTACTACGCATTGCTGGACAACCTGAAAAGAACATACACGCTGTCTCTACACAACCAGGAGTCTATTCACTTTACTCTTGTCAGTCCTCTACTCCCTCCATTTCCTCCACCAGTTTCATATCATGGTGAGCCAGTGTTGCAAACTCATAAATGGCACAAGGGCTTTAACTCTATGAGGTTTCATTTGTGTATGTATTTACAAATTTACATATGTGAGTGTAGTAAAGCCTTAACAACCCCTTCTGCTTGTTTTGGGGGATTAGAAGATTTTTAGACCTTTAATAAGAGACAAGAGCGGACCCAGCATGAAGTACTGTGCTGACTGGTAATGTGACGCACACAGAGAGGATTTGAGAACCACACACTGTGCAGTCACTCTACATGTCTCACAGTGAAGGGAGCAGCTACAAAGCCCTACAAAATTATTGGCATTTTTTAAATCAAAATGAACAAATACACTCAACCACTTTATTAGGAACACTGTTCGTTCATGCAATTATCCCATCAACCAATTACGTAGCAGAAGCCAAATGTATCAAATCATGCAGATACAGGTCAAGGGCTTCAGTTAATGTTCACGTCAAAGATCAGAATGGGGAAAATGGGATCTCACTAACTTTGACCTTGGCGTGGCTGTTAATCTTACATGGGCTGGTTTAAGGTTTGCTTTTGGAGGGGGAGGGGTTGTTTTGTTTTTGTTGGGTTTTTTTTAATTGGGGGGTTAGAATGGTACAAAAAAAAACATCCAATAAGCAGCAGTTCTGCATTTGGAAACACATTGATGAGAGATGTTAGAGGAGAATGTCCAGACTGGTTCATGCTGAAAGGAGGGCGATGCTAACTCAAATAGCCACTCTTTACAACAGTGATGAGCAGAATAACATCTCAGAATGCACAACATGATGAACAGTGAGGCAAATGGGCAACAACAGAAGAAGACCACACTGGGTTCTGCTCCTGTGAACAGGAAGAACAGCCAAAACAGGAATCTGAAGCTATAGTAGGAACAGTCTCACCGAAACTGCAAAGTTGAAGACACAACTATTAGTTTTCCTAATAAAGTGGTCAGTGAGTGTATATAAAAAGAAAAGGACATGCAATAAGGGAGATTTTGAGCTTAACATACAAGAATGCTGTATAGTTGTATTTAAACACATTTTCTTTCAAACACATAAAGGCTTTTTGATTGTTTTTTTGCCATAGTGATTTCGTCCTGCACAGTTTACACTGTGACTTTACATTTACACCCCACCGTTTACATTCGGAGAAGCCGAGAGGAAAAACAGCACGGAGTTTCTCTCTGTGATGACTGACAAGGTTGGAAAACCCCATTAAGGATCTTGCACCACTTCTTCATTTAGATGTTTGCACCTGTACAGTTCAGACCACAGATTCCTCATTTGTAAGTCTTTGGATAAAAGCATCTGCTAAATGAATAAATGTAAATGTCAATTTTGAGACTGAGATGGTCCCCTACATGCTTTTAGGCTAAATTCAAGGTATTCATTATGACATTAAAAGCCCTTGGACCACCAGACAGAAAATAACCCCGTAACACAAATAATGCAGCACCATGTTTTACAGTTGGTTATCAGCTCTTTTTCTTTCTATACAGTCACTCCCACACATTGTTTTTATTTTTATTCCATATTAATATGTTCCAACTGTTCCATATTTTTTAAACTTACTAATCTACTAATATCTATTATGTGGCTTGTTCATGTCAACACCCATATGTATCATTTGTGTACTTGATTGTTTATTTATTTGTTTGTTTGTTTTAGATGTAATAAAGGACATATTAAGTGTCAAGTGTAGGCCGTGATGAGTGATGAGCGTGTCTGAAACGCAATTATTTTTTCACATCGCAGTTTTATACATTCATCAGCTCTCTCCAGCTATGTAGAATCCATTCATGGCTAATACATCCAAAAAACTGGTTTTCATAAATTGGTTTTCTCCACTTGTACTCATAGATCTCTTGCAGAGATACCCAGAAGTTTTGATTTTGGCCCCAGAGCAATGTTTTATTTTTTCATGCAGGGATCATTTCGGGGATAGATCAAACATAGTAATGTATGAATCGGAAGAATACGTACAATTCATAACACCTGAAGAGCTATCTCCGTTTACAGTACAAGCTCATACTTGTTAAAAAGAGACAGTGAGAGGACCGGATGGCATGAACATTGTATTGTTTGAAGAATGAAACCCATGTCTTTTTTTTATTCTTCATTTGTCATTTAACCAGAGTCTTTCCATTGGGCTTTGAAGTCATTCAGAGAGGTAACCAGTGTAATGCCTGGTGTATTGTTTGTTTAGCTTGAGAAAAGGCACAAGAGTATCTATTTCTTTTTAGCTGCCACTCTTGTGACACTTGCAGACTGAACGCCACAAAGGGGGAAAGTAATAAAGAGGAATGAGTTGACAAAAGCCACAAAACACACACACACACACACACACACACACACATACAACACACACAACACAGTTGAGAAGGTGTGATGGAGCCTGTCTTTGGCAAATCTACAAAGGAGGTTTTGTTTGAATGCGTGTGTGTGTGTGTGTGTGTGTGTGTGTGTGTGTGTGTGTGTGTGTGCCGCATGCACGTTTCTATAATATGTGACTCAATTTTGAATTACAAAGGAGGCATATTTCTTTCTTCACTTGTGCACAACATGACAAACTTATATTTCTAAAACACAGGCTGGTGGTCTGTTTCTGTAAGTAAAACAATTCCTAGGAGATTGAAACAATCTCAAACTGCTTGGTAGTGCAAACAATAAGTAAGAAAAAGGTTCTCTAGGGTATTAGTGTTATTGCTTTGTGCAATCACAACTGCACATCCTGAGTGGCGTTAAGCCTTAAGTCATATATGCAGACCATGAAGGATAAGACACTGCACAAATACATCCTTCACCTCTGCCCTCAATAACTTAAACCTCAATAAATCTGACCATCAAGCCCTGAGAGGAATTTGGTAAGAATTACGCTTGGGGGCAAATCTGAGCTCTTCATCACAATGGTAAGCTTCAGTGTTGATCAAGAAACTGCATCAAACTCAAATAGAGACTAAACATGCGCAGGATTTTTTTTGGTAAAGTTATTTTAAAAAAAACTTCCATTGACATGCATGGATTAGTAGTGGGGAACTCGGTGTCCCTGCTAGTGTGAGAAACTCAGCCTCCTCCAATCGCAATCCCCAAAATTAACCTTCATCTTGTGAACAAAACTACAAAGCCAATCTCAAATCAAGGCTAAAGGGGAACTTTCGTCAACAATAGGCACCGCATCACCTGCGTCCATTCCCAAAAGTACCATTTTTGGAGGTTAGCTTCCATCAATCATTCACTAAATCTAATGAGAGATCCACTAATCAAAGGTCACGATTGAGCTGGAACTGCCACCTGATTCCCAAACACTTACCTCAAGGATATATCCTGTTAGAATCTGAACAACAACAAAAACGAAATCAGGGGGAGGCTTTACAATATCTGCTGGATTAACCTTTTGTGCTGATATGAGGGTTTCCTGACCTGACAGTGGTAGAATAATGACTGAAGTTGGGGCTGAATAAACATAAAAGAAAAACACTTTATTTGGAGGAGGTCACTTTTAGATTTCCTTTCCTAATAAATTAAACCATGGGGTCAAAGTTCAAATGAAAAGAAAAGGGCTTAACTGTTTAACAGGCTGGTGCTAGTTAACATTTAGCTTTAGGTCCATTGAGTACCTAAAGATTAAATTGAGCTTGTGGAACTCAGTTACCAAGCTCAACACATTTAGTTTGACTCAGTCAAGCTGCGAATTAATGACTAAATCCAAACTGTACCATCCAAACTGCTACGATCAGATGAACTGTAAGGTTTCTACATGTCACTACTGCCCTCTATGTGCTGTTGCAGAAAACAAGCCAATCATCCAAAACAAAACAAACTCCCTTTTTCTTGGCCTAAAGGGAGTGAAACAATTTAATGCACTCCGCTGCGGGTGGGGGTATAAGATGCTATAAAAACAAATACACATTTGCTCACACGCGTACACACACGCACAAACACGCACACGCACACACACACACTCACACATGTGCATGCATTTTTCTATTTAAATGTTGATAAAGGACCCTGTCCAGCAAAATTTGAACCATGTGCAAGTAAGTAAATCTTGCATAATCAATGCACCTGGAATCTGGAGGCATATTTCACCGACGAGTCGTAATGAAAGACCATCACGGTTTCCCTTTCTCCCTCAAGCAAAATGATTAATGTATTTGCTCTTTTTTTACACAGATGTGATTATGTGGGGGGTTGTATGTATCTATGTATCTATGTATCTATGTATCTATGTATCTATGTATATATGTATGTATGTATGTATGTATGTATGTATGTGTGTGTATGTATGTGTGTGTATGTATGTATGTATGTATGTGTGCGTGTGTGTGTGTGTGTGTATGTATGTATGTATGTATGTATGTGTGTATGCACTGTAAAACCAGATAGTTCATTTAACTCATCAATTCTTTAAGCCAAAAACACTTAAATATTACAATAATTTAACTCAAACTTGTTATAATTAAGTGTATTTGGCTTAAAGAAATTGATGCACATTCGCCTCACACCTCCAGGTTCCGGGGTTCGATTCCCACCGGGGCCCTGTGTGTACAGAGTTTGCATGTTCTCCCCGCGCTGCGGGGGTTTCCTCTGGGTACTCCGGTTTCCTCCGGGTACTCCGGTTTCCTCCCCCAGTCCAAAGACATGCATGGTAGGCTGATCGGCGTGTCTAAAGTGTCCGTAGTGTATGAATGGGTGTGTGAGTGTGTATGTGATTGTGCCCTGCGATGGATTGGCACCCTGTCCAGGGTGTACCCCGCCTTGTGTCTGATACTCCCTGGGATTGGCTCCAGGTTCCCCGTGACCCTGAAGAAGGAGTAAGTGGTAGAAGAAGGATGGATGGATGGATAGTTTCCTCAAATTTTTTGGAGTTAAATGAACTATACGGTTTTACGTATAGAGTGTTTATGGTGCTCTTTGTGTGAAATGGTTGTATTGGTTCTTGGGCACACAATGCAAGTTTACAAAAGCTTTGTAAATGATTATTGCATAGTAAATGCATCACTTCCACACACACACACACACACACACACACAAAACCTTGCTAAGTCAAAAACGTTGCAATTCATCCATTTCATTGAGAACTCCAAGGCTGTGTCGAAAAGGATTGCAGTGCTTCCTCCTTCTGAATGCAGATGCATGGTGACTTCTGACACATAGTTTGTACTGAATAGTGAGAATGGAAGAATGAGAGATGGCAAGAAAAGCCTCCCATGGCTAACCCTGTCTATCAGAGTGATTGGAGAAGTAAGCTGGCAAGAGTCTTAGAGAAAGACCATTAATGACTAATGAGTCCAGATCGCATCTGTGTACTGAGACACTAGAAGTTGCAGTGTCAGAGTGTTCAAATTGAGAACTGTGGTTTTTTAATACATTTTTGGCATATCTATTGGGAAAACATATTTCTTGTTTCTCTTAATCACAGAGCCCACACGGATAACATGGAAAGACAGTACAATCGACTATTGACTATAGCAGTGTTGTAGGTACAGGTAATATATAGCAGACTTCCATCCTGAGGACTGTGTGTGTGATACTGGTGTCCCCCTGCTGTTAATGTGGTTTCTGTACTCCACTTACATGATTGCTGTGGTCCTGCTGATATTCCCTGCCCACCTCTGACCACTTCTTGTGCCAAGTGTGTTTCTCTGATGGTGATTTAAACAGCTCTGTCATCTCTCCACCAGGGCTCTTAAAGTATTTTCCATCAGAATTCCTCTTCCCCTCCATCCCTCTCTTTCAGTTCAATTCAATTCAAAGGGTTTTGTGGACATGACAGTTTTGTAGTAGCATTGCCAGATCATTCAGATGATTCCAGCAATAATGCAATAATAAATGGTAGCGTCACTTCTATTATTTCGAGGGGTTTGTGTGTGTGTGTGTGTGTGTGTGTGTGTGTGTGTGTGTCTTTATATATGATTCAGTGCAGACGAAACAAAGTTGCCTCACATAAGAGAAATGATGGAAATGTATACAGTTAGATTTCAGGGAATGTCAGATTGTCTTTCAGTCGTCTTTCAGCCTTTTCAGACTTATTAGTTCTGTGCTGTGTGTGGTTTACCACGGAGTGCTCAGGCGCCTGGAGGTGTCTAAATGAACACACTGACACATGTTGTTCACAGAGACTTCCTGTTTATTTCGTCTAGAACAGGAGTATTTATACGCATAGATAACAGCATCGTGTGTGCATGGTTTCTACTTGTGCAGGGTATTGGACAGACTGACACAAAGCACACAGCACTTAAAAACAAGTCACAAAAATAAGTCTTTTGAAGGTATAGAAAATACATTTGTCAGCTATAATAAAGAATAGGAGCTGATCAGGTTATTCAAAGAGGTAATTAAGTGAATACATTCATGATAGGTATTTGATAGCAGTTTATAATATAAGAAAGTACATGGTATAAGAGAATTCCCTTCATATACTAAAGGTCTGGTAGCCTTTCTTAAAATAAGTTTAATTTAAAAAATAAATAAAAATTAAGGAATGAATCCTCAAAAGTCTTTGGATGGTTAACGTTTCTAGCTTTTTCTAAAATTCTACCTTTTCTGAAAGGGAAATCTTCTGTTGTAGGATTTTACACAGAATCTTTAAGATTTCCTTTAGAGATAAAAAAAATAATAATAAAAAAAATATAATAATGATAATAATATGATAATAGAAATGCTTTAGGCTGCTAGATTCTTTACACAATGTAGGTCTTGAAAACATGAAACGAATACATAAATGAAAGCTTTCTGAATGAATCAGGGGCAGTCTGACTGCATTCAGGCCTCACAGACACATAGTGCCCTCTATCAGTAAACAGTAACATTACTAACTCACTGTCTGTACAGCGTTCCCATTCTCTCTCTCTCACACACACACACACACACACACACACACACACACACACACACACACACACACACACACACACACACACACACACTGTATTAACATATATCACTGAGCAAAGTAATATTTTTTTGTTATAATTATGATATTAATTCTAAATGCTATAATTACTTGTTTATTAACATATAAGATTTACACGTTCACTAAATACAGTGGTGCTTGAAAGTTTGTGAACCCTGTAGAATTTAGTATATGTCTGCATATAAATGTGACCTAAAACATCATCAGATTTGTTTCATTGGATTCTCTTTGTCCACCTTTAGGATGTGCAAATCTGATGATGTTTTACTGAAGGTCTTCTTTATGTAGATATACAGATCTACTATTGTATTATGCCGTTATACATGCCATGTGGTTTTTTAAGAAGTCTCTTCTCATATACAGTATACAGTATATGACCTGCTCTGTTAGATTGTAATGAATGTGTATAATTACAGTGTGTTTTAAGTCGATAGTGTCCTAAACAAGAACCTGAAAAGAATCAGAGAATATTTTCATGTTATTCTGATGCCAAAACTGACAAGGAACATTAAAAACACCCGACTGTTTGTTAAATTAAACCCTTAGGACAGAAACAGATTAAAAATCCGTTTTAATCACATCATGTGAGCATTAGACTGTAATGTTCTCATTTTGTGGTCATTCCCAAGCTGCCTAAATCAGAGGGGTTTTTTATCCTCGGCTGGAAATGCCATTTTTTGCCTTCTCTATCTTACTCTGGCCACCCAAAAACTAGCATGTGGAACAAATCTTAAACACCCAGCACAATCTGTAACTCCCAGTCCAAACCGCAAAAGGCCGAACATATCACATGGGAAATGATTGTTGACTCCACATGCGTTCTAGAAAAATAGTTTATTATTTCATTCTCTCTGTTTACAGAGTATATATCAAGAGAAATGTATCTATCAACATCTATTCAGCACTTTGATGCCTGCTCTTGGTGAGCTAGCCCATGCTGTCACTATTTCACAAACAGCATGATATTCCACTTCAAAACATAAAAACACAACAATGACATTCAGACACAGACCAGTCTAAGTCTGTCTGTCTAATCATCTAGCAGTTACTGAAACTCTGTGCAGATAGTGGTTTATAGACATAGAGACAGCATAATGAAAGACTGTGTGTGTGTGTGTGTGTGTGTGTGAGAGAGAGAGAGAGAGAGAGAGAGAGAGAGAGAGAGAGGCAGAGATACACACTGTAAATTATTTTTCAAAAAGGCTAAATAATTTCTGCACCCCAAATGCCCCTTCTGTAATTTTTATTTCATTTAAGCTTTGAAGAAAAAAAAAACACGGAAATTTGAATGTTTTCCACTGCAAGTACCATTATAAACCATCAGCTGTTAACCATTAAAACCATTACCAAATGGTTTCCTTTATGTAGTAGGACGTATTAAGGATGTAGGTCCTTGATGGTATTCACTAGACATAACATGCCACCAATAGAAGGCAACAAATTACCAGTGGAGACCCAGAGGGACCATTAGCATTTCCATTAAAACCTTGCTGGAACATCATGAAATCTTGCCCGATGCTGTTAGATTGTAATTAAAATAAAGGAAGATATTTGGATGAAGGCCTAATTTATCCATCCATCCATTTTCTATAACGCTTATGTTACACAGGGTCACCGGGAGCCTATAACAAGGAACTTGGGACACAAGGTGGGGGACACCCTGAACAGCGTGCCAACCCATCGTCGGGCACAATCACACACACCTTCACAGACTACGGACGATTTGGAAATGCCAATCAGCCTACAGCGCATGTCTTCGGACTGGGGGAGAAAACGGGAGTACCCAGAGGAAACCGTTGAAGCACGGGGAGAACATGAAAATGCATACATGGCATGATTGGTGTGTCTAAAGTGTCCGTAGTGTATGAATGGGTGTGTGAATGTGTATGTGATTGTGCCCTGCGATGGACTGGCACCCTGTCCACGGTGTACTCCGCCTTGTGCCTGATGCTCCCTGGGATAGGCTCCAGATTCCCCACGACCCAGTATAAAAGGATATAGAAACTGGATGGATGTATGATGTGTTGCCTCTAACCCTAAAGCTAACCCTTGTCCACTAATTGTAGGGCTGGCGCTTCGATTCCCAGCCCACGTGACTCCATAAGTGTCCTTGGCAAGACACTGAACCGCATGTTGCTCCCACCACTGGAGGGCAGCATTGAGCTGAGTACTGAAATATACTGACGAGACCCAGTATATAACGCTAGTCTATAACGATCTTCTACACGTTCTGGTTTGTGGAAAGACGTAAAAGTAATCATAATTATAGTTCATAATAGCATGAGATGATGCGGGGAGTGATTTCTGTTTGAATTTCAGTTCACATCCGACCTACAGGGGAAATGACCTAGAACAGAGGAAGTTGGTCAATATGGGAAAACCCCCAAGCACACGAAATACAACCCAAAAAAAAAAAGCGCAGCAGCTCATGACTGCTGGTCTGACAGCTCGTGCAGCCTTTACCAGCGCTGTTAAAGTCGGGCTTTGGTTTGAAGGCGAAAGAAACGCGGCGTGTGCGAGTGCAGGGCCGGGGGAGTGCGAGTGAAGAACCACGAGCAGTCAGTATGAGCTCCAGTATCGACTCCGAGACATTAGTGCGGAAGCTGAGCCACTCCACTCTGCGCAAACTCTCTGACTTTCTGGACCCACAAGACGCGTGGAAAAGTGTCCTTTTCGACATACACAAAGACACAGGAGAGCCGAGGTACACCCAGTTACACCTCAGGTACAGTATTATTCCTACAACCGTGTGTGTTTCGGAGACATGCTCGGTACTGACTCGACACACGACTCGTTTGGGAATCGATTCTCCCATGAAGATATTCGTATCAGCTACTCAAAAATGGGGGAAATATTCTATGTAGAGATGAGTATATACCAAAAACACAGATCACAGTAAATAAGGCAACTATGTAACCTTCTGGTACTGGATTCTGCAGAACATCACATGATGAGTTTTCGTTTGCATGATCTGTGTCATGTCAGGCTTTGTCATGTTTTTATTCGCAGCAGAAAATGCACGAGTGTAAGACTATCTATCTATCTATCTATCTATCTATCTATCTATCTATATATATATATATATATATATATATATATATATATATATATATATATATATATATATATATATTTACGCATACATACACAGTGGCAAGAAAAAGTATGTGAACCTTTTGGAATTTCATGGTTTTCTGCATAAATTTGTCATAAAATGTGATCTGATCTTCATCTAAGTCAGAGGTATTGACAAATATAATGTGTCTAAAAGAATGACACAAAATAAATTCTGATCTTTCATGTCTTTATTGAACATTCAAAATGGCAGTGGAAAGAGTAAGTGAACCCTTAGAATTAATAACTGCTTGACCCCCCCTGGCAGCAATAACCTCAACCAGGCGCTTCCTGTAGCTGTGGATCAGACCTGCACATGGTTCAGGAGGAATTTTAGCCCATTCTTCCTGGCAGAACTGCTTTAGATCGGTCATAATCTTTGGACGTCTCATGTGTATGGCTTTCTTCAAGTCATTCCATAGCATCTCTATTGGGTTGAGGTCTGGGTCCTGACTCGGTCGCTCCAAAAGGCAGATTTTGTTTTTCTGAAGCCATTCTGTTGTGGACTTGCTCCGGTGTTTTGGGTCGTTGTCCTGTTGTATCACCCAACTTCTACACAGGCAAAAGTGAGTACACCCCTCACATTTTTGTAAATATTTGATTATATCTTTATATAGAGCAACAATTCTTTTTTTCAGATCCTCAGAGAGTTATTTGCCATGAGGTGCCATGTTGAACTTCCAGTGACCAGTATGAGGGAGTGTGAGAGTGATGACACCAAATTTAACACACCTGCTCCCCATTCACACCTAGACCTAACACTAACAAGTCACATGGGGAGGGAAAATGGCTAATTGGGCCCAATTTGGACATGTTTACTTAGGGGTGTACGCACTTTTGTTGCCAGCGGTTTAGACATTAATGGCGGTGTGTTGAGTTATTTTGAGTGGACAGCAAATTTACACTGTTACACAAGCTGTACACTCACTACTTTACATTGTAGCAAAGTGTCATTTCTTCAGTGTTGTCACATGAAAAGATATAATCAAATATTTAATGTGAGGGGTGTACTTACTTTTGTGAGATACTGTATGTCAGGGGTGCCCAATACGTCGATCGCAAAGGAAGTGCGGGTAGATCGCCATTCAAAAAAAAAAAAAAATAGATGTTAGCGTCGATGTACAGGACAGCCAGTCTGAGATCTTGTCTTTTCTCTCTCCACGTGTGTGCGATCAAACGTGCCAGCGCTAAAGGCTAGCGAGCGAAATCACTGAGTTAACTTCCCAGTTTATTCCTACTGAAGAAAGGGGACAAAATGAGTGAGGTAGCGGGATCAAGCAAGAAACCGAAGACTTATCACTTCCATGCGGAATGGGAGGATGATTTTTTTTTTCACGATGTCATATTCGAAGTGCGTTTGTCTGATCTGCCGAGCTACCATTGCTATTCCGAATAAGGGAAATGTGGAGCGGCACTTTAGGACTGTTCATAAACACTACGACACTGACTTCCCTCCAAAAAGCGAGCTGAGGAAGAGGAAGGTGATGGAACTAATATCACAGTTGTCCGGACAGCAGTCGTTTTTTCACGGCTGACTTCAAATGCTAAGGCAGCCACCGAAACATCGTTCCGGGTGAGTCACTCCATCATTAAACACAAGAAGTCATTCCGAGATGGAGAGATGATAAAAGAGTCGTTCATAGACGCAGCTGACTCGTTGTTTAGGGACTTTAAAAACAAAACCGAAATATTATCTTCAATCAAAGCTCTCCAGATATCAAGAAGTAGTTACACGGCGCTGTGAAGTCATGGCCGAGGATTTAGGGAGATAAGGGGGTTTCTTTTTGCTGTTAAACATGCAGAATACACCAAACTCAATGATGATCAGTGGCTGCTGGACTTGGCATTTTAACTGATCTGACAAACATGTTAAATGAGCTTAATTTGGAGCTGCAAGGAAAAGACAAACCGTAGTCAATATGATCAGCTCAGTTAATGCCTTTAAACGGAAAATGCAACTTCTATATTCAAAGCTGCAGCGCCACGATTTTGGGAACTTCCAAAACCTCGCGTCAGATCTGGAGACACAGCGGAAGTGGAGGATGAGATTTTGAAACTACAGACTGACCTTCAGCTGAAGTCCAGGGCTCATGGACAGTTTTGGAACTTACTCACAGGGGGAAAGTACCCAAACATGAGGAAATGTGCAACCTCCTTGACTGCATTATTTGACTCTACTTATTTATGTGAGTCAGCCGTTTCCCACATGAAGATTTAGTCCAAATACTGTTCCACAATGACTGATCATCATTTGGAGTCCTGCTTGAGGCTGGCTACCAGCAGCTACTGTCCGGACTATTCAGCCCTGGCTGATTCTATTCAGTGCAAGTCATCAGAGGAAGGTAATGACCAAAAATGTACTGAATTGTAGTGTGCCATAAGGGTTCATTCAGTTATACAATGTACAAGAACATATATATTGTGTGTATATATATTTAAAGTATACTCGGTATATATATAAATAAATATATGTTTCGCATTTTTAATGTAGGTAAGGTAAGTCAAAAAAGTGAGCACCCCTGCTGTATGTGTGTGTGTGTGTGTATGTATGTATGTATGTATGTAGTATATATATATATATATATATATATATATATATATATATATATATATATATATATATATAAACTTGATCTGATACCAACCTGGTATTTCAGGTTAATATCTGCCCTGATGGAATTCTCAAAATCATCTCTCTGCATGAACTGAACAATGAAAACAAGTACCGTGATTGAACAAGGGTGTTGCCAGGTGGTTACAATGGTATTACATAGCTATTGTGCAGCTTAAAGGGATAATTCACCCAAAAATCAAAATTCTATCATCAATTACTCATCCTCGTGTCGTTCCAAACCCGGAAGACTTTCGTTCATCTTCGGAACATAGATGAAGACATTTTTAATGAAACCTGGGAGATTTCTGTCCCTCCATTTACAGTTCAGTAACCAAAACTTTCAAGCTCCTAAAAGTTTATAAAGGCATCGTGGAAGTAATCCATGTGACTCCAGTGAGTTAATCGCAAGTTTATGAAGCGATACGAACGCTCTCTGTGCGCAAAAATTCCCCAAAATGAAGAATTTATTCACAAAATATTTTTAGTTATGCATAGCTCTCTGACACACATTCACGAGAGAACCACAACAACTGCGTATTGTGTTGGCACGAGAGCGGACAGAAAATGCAAGTCCTCCTTTATGTCGAGATCTGCAGACATCTTTGTTACATAGATTGTTCTGTGTGACTCAGTTTGTGTACAGCGTTCGTCTTCATCTGCTGTAAACGGTGCAGCGCTTCCGGGTCCCGTTGTACCATGAGAACGGACATTTTTTTTATCCGCTCTTGCGTCAACACAACACACTTGCGTTGTGAATGCGCGTCAGAGATCTATGCGGAAGAAAAGTTATTTTGTGAATAAAGACTTAATTTCCGTTGTTTTGGGGTTTTTTGAGTACTCAAATCATTCGTATTGCTTCATAAAACTGAGACTAAACCACTGCAGTCACATGGATTACTTTTATGATGCCTTTAGGAACTTCTTGGAGCTTGAAAGATTTGGTTGCTGAACTGTAAATGGAGGGACAGAAATCTTCCAGGTTTCATTCAAAATTTCTTCATTTGTATTCCAAAGATGACCGAAAGTCTTAGGGGTTTGGAATGACATGAGGGTGAGTAATTGATGACGCAATTTACATTTTTGGGTGAACTATCCCTTTAAGCAATTCCTCAGTGTTGCCAGGTGGTTGCTATGGTATTGCATGTGGTTGGTAGGTTATTGCTGGGTTGCTATCAGCCCTGATGGGATACTCAGTGTCAGATTTGACATTAAGCTTCAACATGATGAAACGAATGGTGAAAAGCAGCACCAACTTAAAACAAAACAACAAAAGGTCACATACGGTAATAAAGAAAAGCTGGCAGATTTGTCAGGAGTTTTAACAGATTACAGACTTGACGGTATTGCTTTCTAATGTTTCTTTATTTTGTTTGCAGGAGATTTGAGAGGTTGGTGACCCAAGGTAAAAGTCCTACAGTGGAGTTGTTGTATGATTGGGGTACCACAAACTGCACAGTCGGGGAACTGGTGGAAATTCTCATCAGACACAAACTTATCGCACCTGCCAGAGTACTACTGCCAGGTAAGGGGATTTGTTCAAACATTAATACCAAAACAACTGCAGTGTGTTAATAATAATAATAATAATAATAATAATAATAATGATAATAATAATAATAATGGCTAAATATTAAGAAAACTTTTATTTGGCCTGTTTTGTGTGGCCCGTTATTAAGAAACCACAGACACCAATTGGTTAAATTTTTCACTTATTTTTTTTTTTCTGACTTGTTTCTCTTTTTTTGATGCTCCAGTTTTGTGTAACTCCAGGTTACACATAATTGCATCTGGATACGGCCATTAGGTGTGATTAAAACAATAACCAATCTTTATGGGAGGTTATGGCCCGCTAAACCATTTCTATTATTGAAAATGAAGATAAGCTCCTAAATGTTCTCCACTTTGCTTCTAAAGAAAAAAGTCTCTTTACTTATTATTATTACTTTATTGTCTGTCATTACCTAACTACCTACTATTGTAAACCATAACATTTTTTTCTTAGGCTTTTAATGGTTCCTTGGTTATTTTTCTACTATTAAACCCTGCTCAAACCCCACAGCCCAAACATGTTTATGAAACTCGTGAAAGTCTGATCATTGTCACTATGGACGTGTCCTAAAATCGTGTTTATCATCGATATGCCTCCGAAATTAGATATAACTGCAGAACCTGTTGAAACACATTGGACAGCATTCGAGGATCCACCCACTGAATATCACCGGGAGCAGACTCAGCTTTGTGTAGTAAAATTGGACAAAGCACAGCTAATAGAAGAAAAGCCTAGCACGTTGCCTGACAGCAACACAGGATCGGAGGAGAGTCAAGAACCTGATGAAGAAGGTATGGCCGTCCATGTGCGTTCACGTCATGTTGAAATTCCAGTACGATACACACACCAGTGTCTACCAGTCCTAAGGTGACCCAAGGAGTCAGGATGTACGGTAACACATTGTATGTCTATCAACATTCAGTCACGTAATACGTTTTACAGTTTAGCGTTCTAGCTGAAAGACATCAAAGCATTAAAATGTTTCCATAGAAACGACTCAATTCTGAGTCTGAGGAAATTAAATGAAAAATCTTGGAGGCATGAATTGTACAATCTGCAATCTCAAATCTCGGAGGCAGTTTCAGCAATCTGCACTTGTGTAAGCTTTCCCTGTGTAAATACTGATGTAACCTAAGTTACCAATTCAAGTCACTAAATCTAAATGTGGCCCTGCCCTTAGATAAACACAACCATAAACCTTATTACAATCTTGAGACTAATAAGCAAAAAACCCACTATGACTTCACTAATGATTGCAATAAGAGATAATCATATTCTCTGCTCCCCTGAATCTAGGTTTCTACTCCTTCACATATCATGAGCTGACACGAATTACAGGCAACTGGGATGAACGACCAGCTTCATTGGGAGGCAGCAGACTGGGGGAGGGTGGCTTCGGAATCGTTTTCAAGGGTCTGCACAACATCAAGCCTGTGGCTGTAAAGAAACTGAATTTGGTAAGCAATTGAGTGATGTACGTACATTCACGTGTACATACAATATGCCGGTAATAATAGTATGCAAGAATAAGCAACACATATGTGAACAGATATGAATATATGAATATGCAATCTGGTCTTTATTTGTGATCTTCTGCTCATAGGTAGATGACTTGTCTCCTGAGGAGCTCAGGTCTCAGTTCAAACAAGAGATTCAAACACTAAAGACGTGAGATAACAATAAGCAGTCTCTGTCTGTCTGTCTGTCTGTGTCTGTATTTTCCCCTCTGTCTCTGTATCACTGATCTCTCATAATAAGTGTAACAGCGTAATGTTAATTATTTAGACATTAAGTTTGCTAACTGTTCATATGGTTACTCAGTAGATGGACAGTGAGACGGTGTTTATTTTGTCTAGAGCAGTTTTTCCTTTGATGGAAATAATATGTGGCTCTTTTACTTTTTTCTTTTCAGGTTAAAACATGTGAATCTGGTGAATATGGTCGGTTATTCCAGTGACGGCCAGTATCCATGTTTAGTCTATGCTTACATGTCTAACGGTTCGTTATTGGATCGACTAGCATGTTTGGTGAGTCGTACATTTTTTTGACCAACAATTTTCTTTCAGGTTTCTATACTTGAGCTCTTTAGGGTGGACTATTTTATCATTTGAGGCAGTTTACCACTATGTCACCACACCAATCAAATGTTTCCAGTGGACGAGGGTTTGTATTTATTTGAACCGTAAGCACGTTTCAGATTGGAATGGTGACATTGAGAATCCTACATCTTACATCGAAATCTAAAGTACCTCGAACCCTTATTTTCATTACGTTTTTCCAGAACAATTCAGTTTTTTGCACATTTCTGTACTGACTACCTGCTGCTCCTCCAATTACTGCTATGCCCATATATGGTATAAGCTTATCTGCTGTATTCTATGTCATGGCATGTTATGTTTACACTCACAGCATTGTTATTATATTGTTAATCTTTTGTACTAGTTGTTATATCTGACATTTCCACACTAGATCTGTGTACTGTTCGGTGCTACACTGTCTCTTACTGTGCCTGTGATCCTGTTTTAGGAGTTATTGTACTGTCTTGTGTTGTTTGCAAACCTTTGCATGTGTACTTTATGTGTAAATGTATAGGTCTTATTTAGTTTTGTGTTGCCTCGTGTAGTCCCGTGTTGTTTCATGTAGCACCACGGTCCTGGAAAAATGTGGTTTCCTTTCACTGTGTACTGTACCAGCTGTATATGGTTGAAATGATGATAAAGCCACTTGACTTGACTTTACTTGACTTGATTCTAACCTACATGTACATGCAATCGAGTTGTCAGTTTAACCCAAACCTAGCAAATTAGATATTGTTTACAACCAAGTAACAGTGGCTTGTATATAATGTACTTTATATAAAATTTTATTGGATGATCTTGTGTGCAGGACGGAAGCAGTCCTTTGTCCTGGCATGTGAGGTGTGCTATAGCGCTTGGAACAGCCAGAGGCCTCGAGTACCTTCACCACCACAACCACATACATAGAGATGTGAAAAGGTACTGAACTTAATTCTGATCCATTAGGAGAGTCCTGATCAGCTTTGGACACCATACCTCAGGGAGTCAATACTATAACATTTACTAATGTGCAGTCCTTTTGCACTGTAGTAGGCCTGTTTATTTGACAAAGATGAGGTTTTTGAGAAGGTTTAGGTCATGTTCGCACTTAGAAAACAACCGGTCTGTCACTTTGATCTTATTAATGTTCATTTAAACCCATGACCAACATTCAAGACATGATGAATAATAAATGCATTAGTTAACACAATGACCAAGTGAAAGCTCCAATCTGCTTCACAGTCTTATGTTGTGGTTTCCTGGAAACGCTCGTTTTGAGTAGGCTAAAATGTGGTAGCTGTTACATAATGTAATAAAATATGGAAAGCTACAGTAATTAACTGGTTAACTGTGTTAATACAGACACGAATGAGTACATCAGTTCTTTCATAATGGACGACTTGACCATAGTTATCATGGTTAACCATTATCCTTTTGTGTCTGAGACCTTGTTTGCGTCCTCAACAAAAAGTCAGCAAGTTGTTGGCCAACATGTAGCTGTGAGCTGTGGTGTTTTATCTTCACACTGCACGTAAAAGGTATCACTCGGGGTGCTCCCGAGTGGTGAAACAGAAAAGCATTGACCATATACTTTGGAAATCGCATGTTCGAATCTGAACGATGCGAAAGGCATCCACGACTGAGAGTCATAAGAGTAAAACCGGCAGTGCTGTGTGGGTGGGAGGGTTGTTATCGGGTGGTTTTCACACTGGGCATGTTTGCTGCGGTCCGAATTCGAGTGTGATCGTTCCCCCCGCAGCGTTGGTCTGGATTTATACTCACCTGATTCTATCGAACCCTGGTGCATTTGCGTTCATCTTACGTCATCACAAAAGCGCACCGGGAACACAACACACCAATTCTTCATGCAGACCGTGCTCTGCTTCGGACTAAACTGCCAGTGTGAAAGCCCCCTTACTCTCTCTCCTCTGTCAATCGGATAGTAGACCATCATAGGCGTCTCGGAGCTGATATATGCAGAACAGGGCAGATAGCACAATGTGTTACAGTGCCCTGTGATGCACCTGTCTTAAAGAGAGCACATATTTGTTCTACTCATCTACTCAGTAGTTTTTGTCTCCCCCCTCAGGCACAGATAGTTTTCATACGTGGTGTGGACTGTACCTAGGTTCTGTTGGTTTTCTGCTACCTTACTCGGGTTTGAGAACAGGTTTGATATTTGGTCACACATACCAAACTCTTGATGCAGATGGCTTCAGTCCCTGTGAAGAACTAAAAAAATGAATAATCAGAGTGAATTTGAATGAAATAATATGAAGAAAATGTGTGTCTTCGCAGTGGGAATATCTTGTTGGATGAATCGTTCGTTCCCAAGATTTCAGACTTTGGTTTAACGCGTGCGTCGGCTAAGCTTTCATGCACGACGGTGATTACCGAGAGAATTGTGGGTACGACGGCTTACATGGCACCAGAGGCCCTAAGAGGAGAGATCACCCCGAAATCAGACGTCTTCAGTTTCGGAGTGGTACGTCAAGGCTAAACTCTTAACAGATGGAAAGTGGACACTGTGAATCGTGTAATCACAACCTGAAAAGGCATCGTTGTAACGTTTGTGTTAGAAAAGGTTCAAATCAGAACTGTTGGAGGTACACTTGACTTGGAATTAATAAGTAGTAAAGCATATAGTCAACACACAACTTTACAATGAAGATGCATCAGCCAGTGGTTTATAGCGGTAACAAATGAGCCATACACACTCAGGCCGCAGTAAATATGACATCCCGGTTCTTTCAGGTGCTGCTGGAAATTCTGTCTGGACTCCCTCCTGTCGACGAAAACCGGGATCCAAAACTTCTGGTCAGTCCAGAGCACTGAATGTCATTCTCATCAGAATAATAATATTATTATTAACACCCTCAACCTTATTCACGCAGCGTGATCACACACCTCATGTCTTTCCATCTATATTTCTGTAATGTCACATCTGTTGTCTTCCACAGATGGAGATGAAGGATGAGATCGAGGACGAGGAGATCACACTGGAGGAGTTTATAGATAAGAAGATCCTGGATTGGGATATGGAGTCTGTGGAAAGGATGTACAATGTGGCCAGCCAGTGCCTGAATGAAAGGAAGAACAGGAGGCCACTGATGAACGAGGTATGTATTGATATTTATTGTTTGTTTTGTTTTTTTTAAACACGGCGCTGAAAATCTCATAGGAGTTACTAGGGAACATTTGACTAGCAAGTGTTATTGGATCAAGAGCCTGGTATGTTCCGGTATGCAAATGCAGGCTATATAGGAAGGGTTCATCAAGGGAAACTAGGTGTGTGTAGGGTTGGTGGTGTTTCCAGTTGCCATGTTTAAGTAAGCTCACTTTAAAAAAAAAAATGAATGAAAGATAATGTATATGTTTTGTATGTCAGTAAATGTTTTGACCAACAGTTTTATTTCGGGTTTCTGTACCCAAGATCTGTGTCATTTTTTTTCTCGCCTTTTGGGAGGACTGTATAGATCATTTGAGCCAATTTACCGCTTTGGTGATTGGTCACTACACCAATCACGTTTCCACACGGCTCTGAGATCAGCTATTACGGCCCTGAGTAAACACATCAGTGTGTTCTTTATTAAGCTGTATTCGTCCTTCTGAGCCGTAATGTAATGCCCGTCACTAAATTCAGCTGTGCAGTGTCATTGTATCAAATGCCCGAGTGTGCTAATAAACAAAAATGGCTTCAGGGCAAAACAGTGCTACAAATATGTATTACAAGGTACAAGCTTTGACAAGACAAAGAGTGCATTAGCGTCACATCAACATCGTTTGCATCGTCAGATAACTGAATGTTTTTTCTGTGTTGTGGTTTTATCTGCTAGGTGCTTGCTGAGCTGGAGGGATCTTAAAACTTGATCACCTAGACCCAACACAGAGCGAGGAGAGACTGAACTCTGAAATGTTGTGTAAATATTTGTACTTTATGGCCTTATTAAAGAAATTCAAACCAATCAGCAAGTGGTTTGATTTTTGTTAAAAAATGAAATGAGAAGTCGTTTGTGATTTAAAAATTTTTTTTTATTCTTTAAAAAAAAACATTACAGAGAAAAACACTCTCAAGACCACCAAGAGACATAATTCACCATGAGACATAATTCACTATATAATTTCATTTACATGATTGTTGGCTCGTGCAGATGTTCAACAGTGGTTTATCGCACATTTTGGTTTGGCTTATATATCATCATGCTAGTAGTTTTCCTGACACCTTGTGCTACATTGTACGAAGTACACACCAGTGCCTGAGAAAAAGCAATAATAGCCGTAAAGTGAGCAAATTATTATCATAGCTGTTTATTTCAAGTAATTCATCGAATACAAATTCTGAAGCCAATTCATCTCAACTCTTTTTTTTTTCCCTCTCATCTAAACAGTGTAAAGTTTCACTCGAAGCACATATTGCAGCTTCACTTTCTACCCAGTGTGTCGAGATGTTTATACAACTCTGGGTTTACTGAATGCGATTTGTTTTTGTTTTTCCACTACCGGTAGCTATATTAAACAGAATGCCAATCTGATCCATGCCACCGACATGAGAACAAGTCCGAATTCTATGCAACTGCATTAAAACGTACATCACTTGCATAGGAGAAAACACTTTTTTCTTTCTTTCTCGGCAAATGGGAACATGAGCACGTGACAGTCAAGTCGTATCAAAAACGATACTTTTATTGTTATATAAAAAGCAGTGTCTAATGTTAAAACATCTGTGACCAGAGTTCATAAATGTGAACATACAGTGTTTGGTGTTGTGTGGAATACATCTATAACTTAAGCCTCATGTAAAAAATACTTCTTTTTTTTTTTTTTACAGACATTATAGTTGGAATTTTTAAAAGAAAGAAAGAAAGAAATGGGTTTTGTGGAGGTCTTTTTGTTCTTGATCACATTTCAGAGCGTACATGCTCATGCTAAAGTAGTAATCGTCCAATAACATAACAATTCTTACTGCTGACCTTCATAAGATTTTTTAAATGGTACATTCTACCGATGTAAATGGCGCCTTCCTATAATGAATATGTTATACCAACATTCATGCTGGTGTTTATAAACATGTAAATGTGTAGTATTTACTACAATGATGCCAGTTTGTCGTATGTATGTATGTTTTATGGTACTGCATTTCGAGTAAGATTTGATTGTGCACTCCTGGCATTAATGCGCACTTTTTGTTCACATCATTTGTTTTCAACCAAATTTAGTTAGCTACAGAGGTCAAACCATCACATGAGTAAGTGCGTGCATAGTTCATTATGAGGCTGCTGTCTTTGCGTCAATTTGGGGACAAAATATACATATGCTTTTTTTCCTTTTCTTTTTTTTTTTTTTTTTTAAAGGTAGATAGCTTTGTGTAAAACAGGCCTCCATTGTTTGGAATGTTCCACTGGAGTAGAGGGAAAAGAGGGAATGTGGTCAGATGTGCGTTTAATCGTCGGCTTCCTCGCCATCTCCAGGATGTCGAGTGATCCTGCGATCTCCTCTCCTTCCGGCAGGACCTTTGGGTTTAGCGAACGCCTGTTTGTGCGCATGCTGTTTGGGGTGGACCTCTTCATATAGGAAGTCAGCCGTCAACTCTTCCCCGTTATCGATTTCCAGCTGTGAGAAAGAGATACGGAGAAATTAGGAAAATGTGTTCCAACTGATGCGTGTGAAAAAAGTGTGGGGCTTTTTTTTAATTATTATTAGATGCAACTTACAGGAAAAATATTATAAAAAGTTCACGTACCTTTTTCTCTACTTCCATCTGCAGTTTGTTCTCCACCATGTCTAGGAGAGGATTCTTACAGCTGGAGTAAAGCATCCTCTCTTTAATACTGCAGTTGTAGCCAGGCATCGAGTAAATAAACACTGCAACAGACAAAACATTGTAGAGATTTTACAACATGGTCTGGTTATCCCCAAAAGTGAAAAGGGAGGAAATTGCATGGAATGATTCCATTTCAGTTGCGCTGAGAGACTCCCAAGGCAGGGGACATCCTGGACTGGGTGCTAACCCATCGCAGAGCACAATCGCACACACACTACAGACAATTTGGGAATGGCGATCAGCCTACAGCGCATGTCTTTGGACTTGTGGAGGATACAGGAGTACCTGGAGGAAATCCCCAGAAGCACGGGGTGATCGTATAAACTCCGCCCACCAACCCCAGAGGTGCTAACCACTTAGCCACCATGCCGTCGGTCCTATATTTCTATATTATATACCTACCTACTATATATACCTATATCGCATCCAATATTATATACCTACTGTGATCTTTGCAGAAATCCTAGGCAAGCTTAGAAAGTTCATTAAGAAAACCTCATACATCTACTTGGGGGGAAATCCATTAAAGATTTTATGAGTGATCCTGATTTCAGAATTCAGCCACAGAGTTATCCAGCAGGTTTACCCATACCATAACACACACACACACACACACACACACACACACACACACACACACATCATATATGCCAGAGTTACAGTAAAGATACAGCAACGAACAAAGACATTTACCTATAGACTCCAGGTGATCTCCCTCATGCGAGTGCTTGTAAAGGAAGAAGTGGTAGCGTGCAGCGTCTTTAGGAATCCTCTTGGGTAAATCTTTCAGTTCTGTCAACTCGGTATTCGACAACATGATGAGCTCCTTGTCGAAGTCAATTTTCTGTTGACGAACGACATAAGAGACGTTAAATCTTTTCAGCCTTTTGAAATCATGGACTTGTATACCCATTTCACAGACCCTTCCTGGTCTCAAAATTACAGACCACTCCCATTACACTGCATGTATGGGTTACTCCTTTGCATGTTATTATTATAGAAATGAAGAGTAAAATATTTATACAGTGCCTTGCGAAAGTATTCGGCCCCCTTGAACTTTTCAACCTTTTGCCACATTTCAGGCTTCAAACATAAAGATATAAAATTTTAATTTTGTGTGAAGAATCACCAACAAGTGGGACACAATTGTGAAGTGGAACGAAATCTATTGGATATTTTAAACTTTTTTAGCAAATAAAAAACTGAAAAGTGGTGCGTGCAAAATTATTCGGCTCCTTTACTTTCAGTGCAGCAAACTCACTCCAGAAGTTCAGCGAGGATCTCTGAATGATCCAATGTTGTCCTAAATGACTGATGGTGATAAATAGAATCCACCTGTGTGTAATCAAGTCTCTGTATAAATGCACCTGCTCTGTGATAGTCTCAGGGTTCTGTTGAAAGCGCAGAGAGCATCATGAAGACCAAGGAACACACCAGGCACGTCCGTAATACTGTTGTGGAGAAGTTTAAAGCCAGATTTAAAATATTTAAGTTTAAAATATCCAATAGATTTCGTTCCACTTCACAATTGTGTCCCACTTGTTGGTGATTCTTCACAAAAAATTTAAATTTTATATCTTTATGTATGAAGCCTGAAATGTGGCAAAAGGTTGAAAAGTTCAAGGGGGCCGAATACTTTTGCAAGGCACTATATATATATTAAAAAAAAAAGAGAGAGGGAGAGAAAACGCGAGTGAGGGTGAGAGAGAGAGAGAGAGTGATAGGACTGGTGTAGCTATAAATACTCTGGGTCGGATTTTTCATGGATAAAAGAGATGTGATGTACAGTATTTCATGTTTGCAATTGTTATAATATGAACTATATTCTACGCATATTTGTGCTGCAAGTGTTATGTAGCATTGTTTTGTACTTACACTACTGGTCAAAAGTTTAGACACACTCATTATTGAATTTTTTTTTTTACCACATTTTAGAATAATAATAATAAAGTCATCAAAACTCTGGAGTAACACAAATGGAACTATGGGAATTATGTTGTGATAAAAAAAAATAATAATAATAAATGAAAATAATTTAATATTTTAGCATCTTTGAAGTAGACGCCCTTTTTCGCCGAGAATTTCCAGAAATGAACTCTTGGCATTTTCTCAGCCGATTTCTTGAAGAATCTCCCTGAGGTGCTTTTTAATCAGTATTAAAGGAGTTCCCACCTACGCTGGACTCTGATTGGCTGCTTTTTCGGAATATTTCGCTCCGAGTCGTCCGTTCAGATAAAATATTTTTTGTAAATAAAACGTTAGATTTCTAATGAAAGTAATGAGTATGTCGGCACGATTATATTTTTGTCTACAACACCAATTTCAAGCATTTCAAATCACACACCTTCAGATCAAAAGGTTTTTAAGATCATGAGAAACATTTCAGTCGCGCGTCCACAAACTTTTGACCAGTAGTGTATGTCTGTAGAAATGACCTTCATTGAGTAGCATACCATATATTCCTTCAGTATTAGTATACAGTACAATATTAGTATACAACATAAAATGACTTCTATCTACAAAAGGACTTCAGATCATTGTGTTACAGTACGAGTGTGCTCATCTTATTTCAGTTATTGTCTTCCACATCTAAACCAGCTGAACCTGAATCAATAGCGTTACAGTGACTGCATCAGGTCCTGGCTGCTCCACACGGCTCCTTCAACCCAACACTGTATGCACAGCAACACTTTTTGGGAAAAGGGGGTGAATATACTGTATCTCAGCCTCGCTCACTCCTGGTGTCGTGCTTACCAGCTGGACGTAGTTGAGCCTCTTGTCCTTGAACTTCTGCAATGCCTGCATGGCTTCCCCATGCAAAGGGAAAGCCACACCCTGCAGCGTCTGCTGCTTGGTGTCCACGCTGATGTCAGTGTGCACCTGCGCGCACACACACACATTCAGCACAAATGATTTATTGCGTACTATCAATCTTTAAATAATCTACACACGTTAATAAGATTGTTTTAAAGGATTGATAAGCAGCTTTCTTCATCATTTCCTATGCAGCTGAATAAAGGATGTAACCCTGCCCTGAATAATGTCTGGATGAATGGCAGGATTGTCATATTATGCTGTTTCTAACAATAATCAGTCCAATAAGTTTTCGTACTAAAACTGTGCTCTCAGTTACATCGTGGAGAAAAAAAAAACCCATACTCTTCTAGCGCTCCTAAGACCACTGCAGTATCACTCGCTTCTCGTAGTCACTTCCTTTTTGCGATTTCTCCTTCTCTGATTGGCTAGCATCAAGAATGAGACATGCTCTAGCTTTTTCGGTGCGTTTCCTTATATGGATATGGACTCGTGACGCACCATTCCCATCGAAAACGAGGAGCTCAGCAGTTACTGCACAGGGCACAACAGACTGCTCTTTAAAAGCGAATGGAATAATGTTGCACCGAGCCAAAGAATAACAAACTTAGCCTTACTAACGCTACACTGTTTAAAAATATTCTCACCTAATCAGCTTCTCAAGGTGTCCAAGCATCTCTCACTCGCGCACTCCAACTAATTTTACATTGACATGACACATTCATACGGCAGATGCATTTTTGCGCCAACGTGACTTACAAAATAAGCATGTGAAGCTTGAACTGAGACTCAAGACCTCAAGAATCGTGACGGGTCTTGCGAAAAGGCCCAGCTCTGGCAGCTGAGCAGTGCTGAGATTTGAAATCATAACCAACCAGCAGCCCAGAGAAATAACAACCGAGCCACCGCTACTGAT
Organism: Ameiurus melas; assembly: GCA_012411365.1. Classification (NCBI taxonomy): domain Eukaryota; kingdom Metazoa; phylum Chordata; class Actinopteri; order Siluriformes; family Ictaluridae; genus Ameiurus; species Ameiurus melas. Next base: position 18,930,874 of record CM022764.1, on the reverse strand, counting down.
CTACGAGTTCGAGTTTCAAAGTTTTATTTACTACGGTCATTTTTTTGTTGTCGTTTTAAATCTAAATGACCTAAATGTTTTTGTTGACCTAAATGAGTGGTGTGTACCTCGCTGCGCTTAATCTGTCGCAGTTCCTCTTCAGCAGCACTGAATGGAAGAGGTGCAGCCTGGGACATGAGGTACTTCTTGTAACCACTCAGAGAAAGGTCATCCTGAGGAGGAACAGGGAAAAAGAACGAGAGCAATGAAATGAAATGAAAAGTGTCCGTAAACATTTAAAATGTTATTTAAACGTGAATTAGGAGTTGCTGAACATTCCGACTTGGCAATTCTAGCCAATGTGAAGAAATATGATAGGAACAGTTTTATAGGAAACCATGTAATTTTATACAGCGGTTTTGTTTCCATTGGTGTCTAGTAAATTTTGCTCACAAAGAGAGTTCCCGTTCTCTTTTTTCCCCCTTAGCAGATCCTCTGTAATAAATATATATATATATATATCATGATTCACATGTTGCATTATTAGACGCTTTTATCCAAAGCGACTTACAAATGAGAAAAATACAAGAAAAAAAATTAACCAATTCTTTACCAAAGATAACAAGCAAAACAATTACAGATTCAGACAGCTGTCGATCGTTTACTGGATTTTGATGCATCTCTAACCTCCATCTACAGATTTAGGAGCAAATCATATAGCACAGTCACCACTTTTTCTTTTTTTTCTTCTCTAGAGTCATAGTTTAACCCTGTTAAATGACCAGTACACTACTTTATCACAAAGCAGTCCTGACTGTGCAAATATCACTTTCCTTATACAACGTACGTACCTTTACAGTGCCGAACAGTTCATCTTTAATATGCCCACCCCCAAACTCCTTCTTCACTGTAGCCCTGGTAGCAGCATAAAGCATTTTATCTCTCACCTGTAGGGACACACGAACAAACCGAAGTGTAATTATTAACCAAACGTTGATGTGAATTTGAAGCCACGCTTTCACCGTGCTGTATTTCAAATGAGAACAACTTCTAAAACTTACCACACCTCTTTCCTAACTTTGTTTTTAATGAATATTCTGTTCAAAAATGTACATGTATGGGCTGTGACATCATTATTTATTATTATTATTATTATTTAAAATAGTCCAGTATTAAGTGAATTTTATTTGATTTATTTTTTTGTGTACGTGGCTGACAAAGAACTGAAACTTTGTGGCAGACGCTCCATATAAGAACACAGACAGAACTTGCTGCATAAATAGCCTGCACTGAAATGAGGCTACATGCAAGCATCAGGAAACCGGACATCGTTATTAAGTACTGAGGCAACAACAGAGGAAGCCGTATGTGGCTACTAACCAGTTCAATCAGCTTCCTCTAGTCGCTCATTACACTGATCAGCATGTAGACTTTTTAAATGAAACAGCAACTGAACTCAGACCTGCAGACGACTTTCAGAAACATCTAGGCCTACAGCCACACCTACTGTAGGATTTTGCTGACAAGACCAAACCTGTTCCAATTCTACTGCGGTATGGACTTGTTCTGTTTGAAAGTATTTTGCTTTGTGAAACAGATTTGCTGGCTGAACCCGGTCACTTCATCCATCCTTTATTTACAAAAAAGTCTACATAGAACAACAAAACTCAGAGAGCACTCATAAAGGTAAATAACATTAAACATACATGAGTCCAGATCGTACCATCCAGTTCATATGCCCCATCCACTTAGCACAATACAATCGGATCAGATTTTAAAATTCTTACAGGAGAGTGGTCTGGTGACCAGGCGAGGAAAACCCACTCGTGTCCTTGACTGTTAGTCGAGTCCAGCCTGTATAAAACGTAGGACGGTTGATCCTTATCAAGAAGAGGGAGAACTAAGGTATTATAGTCTTCCTCCCAACTCTGAGATGCTGGCTTGGTGTCCCCGAGCACAAGCTGTTCTATAAAGCACAAAAAAACAAAACAAAAAAAAACAATAAGCTAGGGATTTTCATCAATTACACTCAGACCAATGAGGCAATACATATTCATGTTAGTTCCTTACTCTACATCACTATTATGCAAATAAACACCGGCTTATTTCAAAGACAAGCAGCTGTTCTTGAGGCACTGTTCCCATGTACTTTTACAACCCCAATTCTGAAAAAGTTGGGACAGTGTGGCAAATGCTAATGAAAGTGGTTTGTAAATGTACTTTAACTTGTATTTAAACAAAAAAATTTATAAAGACAAGGTATTTGAGGTTTTACCTAATCAACTGCATAGTTTTTTTTTGAATGTTAACATTTATTCTGAAATTGATGAACGCAACATGTTCCAAAATAGTTGGGACAGGGCAATTTAAGACTAATAGTGATGTGAGAAGTTGAAATAAGAAGGTGATGTGAAACAGGTGAGGTAATAGTCTAATCATAGTATATAAGGAGCCTCCAAAAAAGGCCTAGTCCTTCAAGAGTAAAGATGGGTCGAGATTCTGCAATCTGCCAACAGATACATCAGCAAATAATCCAACACTTTGAGAACAACATTCCCCAAAGACAAATTGGTAGGATTTTGGGCATTTCACCTTCTACAGTGCACAATATAATTAAAAGATTCAAGGAATCTGGTCAAATCTCTGTGTGTAAAGGGCAAGGCAAAAACCACTTCTGAATGTGTGTGATCTCCAATCCCTCAGACATCACTGTCTTAAAAACCTCCATGAGTCTGTAGTGGAGATCCTGACATGGGCTCGGGAATACTTTCGTAAACCTTTATCAGTCAACACCATTCGCCACTCCATCCACAGATACAAGTTAAAGCTTTACTATGCAAAGCAGAAGCCATACAGCAAAACTGTCCAGAAGCACCTCCCACTTCTCTGGGCTCGGTCTCACCTGAGATGGACAGTAGAACAGTGGAATCGTGCTTTGTTTTCGGACAAGTCAACATTTCAAATAGTTTTTGGACAAAACAGACGTTGTGTTCTCCGGGTCAAAGAGGAAAAGGACCATCCAGGCTGTTATCAGGGTCAGGTCCAAAAGCCAGCGTCTGTCATGGTATGGAGGTGTGTCAGAGCAGGACAACACCAAACCACATTTCACCTGGATTACAAGAGCATGGTTGCGTAAGCAGAGAGTGCAGTTCTAGCATGACCTGCCAGTAGTCCTGAACTGTCTCCCATTGAGAATGTGTGGCACATTATAACGAGCAAAATAAGGTAACGAAGGCCCCGTACAGTTGCACAGCTGAAGAAATGCATAATGGATGAATGGGGGAAAATCCAGTTTGATAAACTTAACCAATTAGTGTCTTCACTCAGCGTCCAAATGCTTAATACATGTTATTAAAAGGAAAAGTGATGTTACACAGTGGTAAACAGTCGACTGTCCCAACTTTTTTGGAGTGTGTTGCAGTCATCAGATTTAAAATGAGTGTATATTTTCAAAAATAAATTTAATTCACAAAGTAAAACATCAAGTAACGTGTTGGTAATGTGTTAATAATGTGTTTTCAATATAATACAGGGTGAACTGAATTTTCAAATAACTCTTTTTGTTCATTTGTTTTTTGCATTTTCCATACTGTCCCAACTTTTTCAGAATTGAGGCTGTAGAATAACAGTGGATATTAACAAAATTGCATACTACCTTACTATGCTACATAGCACTTCAAAAAAGTACGATACAGATATCAGTACATATTAATGAGTCCTGTAGTATACATCGGTCAGTACCATACTATAGTGGTTACGCAGCAGCTGTAGGAGAAAAATCCAGCAAAACTAGTCTGTAATCGGTCAGATAAGTAAATTAGAAATCAAAAGGAAATTATATGCTATCAAAACTCATTGTTTTTCGTTGTGTCACTATAGCTCAGCAGTCAACATTACTATAATACAATACACACTACAGCTGCACAACATATCACGTCACCCATTAGGGAGCTTTATTACAAAGTACTAAATGTTTTATTGTACACCGATCAGCCATAACATCAAAACCAGGCAGGTGACGTGAATAATATTGATTATCTCATTACAGTGGCATCTGTCAAGAGGTGGGGTAAAACAGGAAGCAAGTGAACAGTCAGTTCTCAAAGTTGATACATTGGAAGCAGGAAAAACGGGCAAGAGTAAGGCAAATTGCGATGTCTAGACGACTGGGTCAGAGCATCTCCAAAAATAGCAGGTCTTGTGGGGTGTTCCGGGTATGCAGTGATTAGTAACTACCAAAAGTGGTCCAAGGAAGAACAACCGGTGAACCTGCGTGGGCAGTGAAGGTCAGAAAGGTGTCAGAACACACCGTGTATCGTAGGGTGCTATGTATGGGGCTGTGTAGCCTCAAAAAAAAAAAAAAAAAAAAAAAAAAAATCTACAATGGGCACATGAGTATCAGAACTGGACCATGGAGCAATGGAAGAAAGTGACCTGGTCTGATGAATCCCGTTTTCTTTTACATCACGTGGACGGCTGGGTGCGTTTGTGTCGCTTACCTGGGGAAGAGATGGCACCAAGATGCACTATGGGAAAAAGGCAAACCGTTGGAGGAAGTGTGATGCCCTGGGCAATATTCTGCTGGGAAGAAATTGTTCAGGAACAGTTTGAAGAACATGAGCAAGAGTTCAAGGTGCTGACTTGGCCTCCAAATTCCCAAGATCAAATTCCCAATAACCATCGAGCATCTGTGGGATGTGCTGGACAAACAAGACCGATACACTGACGCACCATCTCGCAACTTTCAGGACTTAAAAGATCTGCTGCTAACATCTTGGTGCCAGACACCACAGCACACCATCAGAGATCTTATGGAGTCCATGCCTCGACGGGTCTGAGCTGTTTTTTGAGGCATAAGGGGGACCTACATAATATTAACCAGGTGGATTTATTGTTATGGCTGATCGATGTATACTCCGAGTATGAGACGTTCAAAATGAGTGATATACTGAATCTCAGCTTTAACATGTGACATAACTAATAACTATTTATTAACTATTAACTAACTCATTAATCATTAATCAATAAATCCTTCTAGTGTAAACCTTGCAATGCTGGGCAACACATATAGTGATCACAGTACGCTGCAATTACATACTGCAACAGAGTATAGTGTAAATATTGTGTTTCTCGTGTATGCTTACCAGATTCGATCACAATCTTCAGAAGTCTATAATTTCCATTCCTGGCTCTGGCAAATATGTCTTTCAACTGCCCAGAAGCTTAAAGGTAAAATGCAAAAAAAATTAATAACAACAACAACAATAATAATATATTAAACAACCAGCAAGGGGCGGGGGGCATTATCATTTTCATTGTAAGTGGACCAGATTTTTACACATCAGCTGCTGAATTCCACATCTGTGTCACATCTGGATGTAAAGCCTGTCACTCAAAAACATGTTTACTTCTCTGGAAAGATTTTGTAACGTGGCACATATTTGTGAAGTGAGCTAAATGTTCAACAGCAACAAAAAATAAAGAACGCAACATGCAAATAAATAAAGAACTCTACCCTGTTCACGTCGAGAACTAATCTCAACATTGCCTTAGGCTACGTAAAACCTCACCTCATGTAAACATTAAGAAGAGTAACATTCCCACTGCTGATCATACCTGAACAATCGTTTGTATTGATGTTTTATTTGTTACTAGTTATCTTTTATTTTCTACTGCACAATCGGTCAGAGCATGCAACAGTTAAGAATTTCATTGTACAAGGATGCTTGTGCAAGGGATCTTGAGTCTAGGAAACTATCCATCCATTCAATCATTTTTCATACCACTTTTCCTACACGGGGTCGTAGGGAACTCGAGGCACAAGGCGGAGAATGCCCTGAACAAGGTGCCAACCTTGCCATTGCAGCACACAATCTCACAGACACGCACACACACAATGGACAATTTAAAAATGCCAATCAGCCTACAGCGCATGTCTTTGGACTGAGGAGGAAACCGGAGTACCCTGAAGAAACCCAGGGAGAACACACAAACTCCGCCCACAGAGGGCGGAGGTGGGATTCGAACCCCAACCAGGCAGGTGCGATGCAACAGTGCAAACCACTACGCCAAATCCAGGAAGAAGCCGCAAATGGTTTGGATTTTTTCTTTTCTTTCTTTCTGAAGGGAAGTCCTATACTACCGACCTAAACATATCATACTACCCATGTACATACTGTTTAGTAAGCTAGTTTGGACCATAGCCTCGTAGTTCCTTCGTGTGCTATCCACCCATGGCCTGGGAAGGTGTTGCTTCTGATCAGGCAGGTATGTGAGTTGGAAATGAGCCGGCTGTGTGGGTGAAGGCGTTGCCCATTTCCACTTCCACATCTCGCTATCTCAGCACAGCAGAAGCCCAGGTTTCCAAACACTGACGCTGGTCGCGTTCAGTCAAGGCTCGGGGATTAAACGAGGTGTTAACAGCATTATATATCAGTTATCTCAAGCACCATCTTCAAACTAACACTGATTTACACCCCTCCCTCCCTCCCTCCCTCACTCAAGCGAGCTCCATGTCTTCTCACTCTCTTACTGTCACACACTCACACACACAGCTCTGCTAGGATCTCCACATTCAACATCTTTCACAGAGGGGATAAAAAAAAGACATCGTGTACAGGAATAAACAGCGCTAGAGTAAAAAGGCATGTACCTTGAATTCCGGTTTGATGGGACATTTTTTCTCCTTCGAGGCGAGCGGCTGATTTCAGAAAGCGGAGAAAAAAAAACCCAGGAAGAAGGAAATAGAACTACAGTCACGTGACCGGCTCGGCTCAGTGTCGTCATCTGACGTGCCTTCAAGCTGGTTGGAGCAACTGCGCATGCGCACTGGCACCTGTTTCGCGCTACGTGCGTAAAGAGTTCGTTTTTGTTGTAGCAAATGGATACACTGGATAAATAAATGTATGTTTATCCTGAATAAATATAGTTAACTTTTGTAGGTTTTTTAATGTTAGCTAAACGGTTCAGAAGGGCACTGACTCGAGAGATGAGATGGGGGAGGGGCGGGACTCGTGCGTTGATTGGCTCATATTTTTGATTGCAAAATAGTACTACAGTTTTTAATAGCGGGATATGCTAATTATCACTCAAAAATACAACAAAAATAGCATTATTTTCCGTAATATTTATTATTAATATCATGTGTGTGCGGAGTTTGCATGTTCTCCCGCTGCGGGGTTTCCTCCGGGTACTCCGGTTTCCTCCCCCAGTCCAAAGACATGCATGGTAGGCTGATTGGTGTGTCTAAAGTGTCCATAGTGTATGAATGGGTGTGTGAATGTGTATGTGATTGTGCCCTGCGGTGGACACACCTCCAGGATGTACCCCGCCTTGTGCCTGATGCTCCCTGGGATAGGCTTCAGGTTCCCTGCGACCCTGAGAAAGGAGTAAGCGGTAGAAGATGGATGGATTGCAAAAAAAAGAACACTTTTGTTGTGTTTTGTGTGTTGTAAGGCAATGAGTTGTTTATATTTATATAACTTATTTCTCTGATGATCTCGAGATTCAGTCTTTAGATGAAGTTCAAATTCAATTCGAAGCAGCTTTACAGAAATATATACATTCAGGGTATACATTTTATGTTTATAAAGTGGGGTGGTTGTGGCTCAGGCGGTAGAGCGGGTTGTCCACTAATCGTAGGGTTGGCGGTTCGATTCCCGGCCTACATGACTGCACATACTGAAGTATCCTTGGGGAAGACACTGAACCCCAAGTTGCTCCCGATGGCAAGTTAGCGCCTTGCTTGGCAGCTCTGCTACCATTTTTGTGTGAGTATGGGTGAATGAGACACAGTGTAAAGCGCTTTGGATAAAAAGCACTATATAAATGCGCCATTTATTCTAATGAGCCGAGGAGAGGCGATATGAGACGATATGAGGAAGAAGAGGAACCAGACTCAAAAGGGAACCCATCATCATCTGGGTGACACCGGATAGTGCAATCATAAATAATTCCCTTCTATAACTGTGTACTACATTGTCAAATAGTGCGATTGTGTAGCCAGGAAAATCATTATAGTGAATATTTTCACATGAAGTCTATTTTGTTGAAGTTATCAACTGTTCACTGATGGAGACTTGACTGCAAAACTGTTAGTGAAAATTACAGTTCTATAGCTGTCATAGCAATTGAGAAAAAAAGAACGACCTTGGTCACACAGGTGCAGTGTGACGCAGCTATTCGTATAAATAGCTCCTCATGGTTCTTATGGTTCTTTTAAACATCTAAAGCCCCCTGTCTACAGCACGACCCACCCTTCCAGAGAGACAAGACTCTTTTCTCTTCAGCATTATGAGTAAGTTCCATTTATGTTTTACTCCTATTTGTCTGGTTTATAATTTATGTCTATATCCGTTTTATATTTCTATTTAAATATTATATTAACTATGATATATATATATATATATATATATATATATATATATATATATATATATATATATATATATAGTTATACTACTTGCACATGGTTTACTGTACTCCCGACCTCATAATATTAAATATTATCCTAATAATATCTATCTTTACCTTAATACTATTTATTCTTGTACAGTTCTAATGGTGTGTGTGCGTTCAGGCCTTCGGGAGGGTGTGTTAGAGAGAAAGGGAGGGACAGAGAGTGTGTGTGTGTGCTATGTTTGCATGCCTGACCCTGAATGCGCAAGAGTGTGTGTGTGTGTGTGTGTGTGTGTTATCTATGTGTGTGCGCCTCCCTAACTCTCCTTCTCTGTGACTATTAAACCATAGTGTGTCAATCCCAAAATGTGAATCCTGTTTATCAATATACACCTAATTCCTCCTCTATGTGTCTAGGTGCCTATTTATTGGAAGGGCTGGATTTGGATTCGTGCACCCACCACCAAATTGTGCATCTCACTGCTGATTGTCAATAAAATTACCTATTACTCCTATTCGGTCTCCCTCACGTTTATTTTATGTATATGTATATTTTTAACCACAACAGCGGTTACCACAGAACTGTCTTAGAAAAGGAAACCTAACTCATTGTTATGCAAATATGCACCCACTACACAATAGAAAATTATGATGATTCACTTCCATTACATCAGCCAAATCTTTGATCATTTTTATGCTTAATTTTACACACATTGATGAATACACACAAATGTGAATCTTTTCTTCATACTGACATCATAACCTCACATTCCACGTATAATGACTTTTGCTCCCTTTACTGGGATAAAGAGCTGGTAAATATGACAAACACAGCCAAATTCATCTTCATATTCAGGAACCACTTTATCCTGGTCTGGGTCACAGTGGATTTTTACTCCTGGGAACAATGGGCAGGAATATATAGCTTACATGGGGATTAGTGGCATTATCCATGCAACATAGATGACTAGATTTCCATTCCTGGAAATTATAGTGTGCACCAAAGTCCTAAATCTTGCCTTGGACATGAGCCAGTGTCCATCCATCCATTGTCCATGCTACTTATCCTGCACAGGGTTACGGAGGAGCCTAGAGCCTATCCCAGAGACCTCGGGCACACATTGAACAGGGTGCCAACCCACTGTAGGGCACAATCGCACACACATCACACACTATGGGAAATTTGTAAATGCCAATCAGCCTGGAGGTGGGATTCGAACCCCCAACCATAGCGGCATGACGCAAGTATGCTAACCACTAAGCCACAAAAATTTTAATCCATTACAAATATCATTACAAACCATCAGCTAACTATTAAAACCATTATTACCATTACCATTATTTGTCATTAATGGTATCCACTGGGCATTGCACACCATCAATAGAAGGCCACAAATTAACAGTATAGACCTACAGGGACCATTACAGTTTCTATTCAAATTAATACAAGTTCCGGTATAACCATTAAAACCATTTCAGATTATATTTTATTATTCTATTTGGTTTATTTTTGTTTTTTTTAATGTATAGGCTCCAAGGATGCAAATATGTTCTAAGCCATCATATCATCTAAATATAAAATGTTATCTTGAACATCTGGGGTTCGATTCCCGCCGGGGCCATGTATGTGCGGAGTTTGCATGTTCTCCCGGTGCTGCTGCGAGGTTTCCACCGGGTACTCCGGTTTCCTCCCCCAGTCCAAAGACATGTATGGTAGGCTGATTGGCGTGTCTAAAGTGTCCATAGTGTATGAATGGGTGTGTGAGTGTGTAAGTGATTGTGCCCTGCGATGGACTGGCGCCCTGTCCAGGGTGTACCCCGCCTTGTGCCCAATGCTCCCTGGGATAGGCTCCAGGTTCCCCGCGACCCTGAAGAAGGAATGAGTGGTAGAAGATGGATGGATGGATGGATGGATGGATGGATGGATCTTGAACATCTCTTACAACATGGTCTGAGCAAAATTTACAACCTAGAAATAAGTCCCTATAGTCGTCACCTCTGATTTTTGTGTCTGTGTGTGTGTGTGTGTTACACTGTATTCCTGGTATATGCTGTATGGGGGATCTGAGCATGAGAGTGAGTCAGAGAAGCGGTCACTCTGTGTGTGTGTGTGTGTGTGTGTGTGTGTTACACTGTATTCCCGGTGTGTGCTGTCTGAGCATGACAGTGTGCCATGGTACCGGTCTCTCTCTCTCTCTCTCTCTCTCTCTCTCTCTCTCTCTCTCTCTCTCTCTCTCTCTCTGTGTGTGTGTGTGTGTGTGTGTGTGTGTGTGTGTGTGTTTGGAGGCGGGCAGTGGATGAGAGCGAGAAAGATACAGACAGAGAGACAGAGGAAGGCGTGAGCTCCTCTCAGCGTCTCTCTCAATCTCCATGCCTACATTTCTGTAACATTTCCGTGTTGCGGTTTGTGTACTGTGCGTCGTATATTATCCAGGATTCCTTCCGCGTCGCTGTTTTATTTGTTCTGCTCTCTGCTCTGGAGATTCCCCGCATAGTCAGTGTGTAACTGGAGACGGATTAGAGGAAGCGCCATTGGGGAAAGAGGAGCCAAGCGCCGCTCAGATGAGGTGATGGGCTCCGAGATGCTTTCAGACTTCCCCCGTAAGGAAACAAACCAGTTCTCGTTTGCCATGTGCACGCTTTCCTCGTGGAAAAAGAATGAGAGAGAGAGAGAGAGAGACGTAAGCAGGATTGAATGAATAAAAGTGGCGAATACGGGTTAGTCTTTCCAAAGTGGCCAATAGTATCATATTTGTGTCGCTTAGCAACAGGGAGCAGATGTTTAGGTTGAAGCAGCTTATCAAAACAGACAGCTTTACACTACAAGTGTGCTCATTTACTGCGTAAAATGTAGTGTATACATGTATTTCCCTCCTATTTATACTCCTTATACTGTTCAATTTGATTTTCAGATTATATACATGGCATATTTATAGCTGCACACACACACACACACACACACACACACACACACACACACACACACACACACACACACACACACACATATATGTGTTTCTACAAAAAGCCAGAGTAGGTGCCAGCTGCAGTGCTATTCCAAGCCTTCTCACATCACTGGGTATTTTTGGGTAGTCTTCATCACCACATGGTGATTTATTAATCATAGTGTTGGGTTTTCGAGGCTCAATTACAGTTTAGGCAATACAAGTTTGAGGTGCAACATGGTCTTGTGAGGCTGCATGCACTTTATCCTGGTCAGGGTTGAGGTGGATCCAGAGCTTATCACAGGAACACCAGGCGTAAAATACACCATGGATGGGATGCCAGTCCATCAGAGCACCGGGCTCACACGCATTCACACATTCATTCAAACAAATTCACCTACCATCATTTTGGGAGGAAACTGGAAAACCCAGAGGAAGTCCACACGGACATGAAGGAGAACAAGAGAAGCTATGTCCAGACAGTAACCAGAGCTCAGGATCGAACCTAGAGCCATAAGGGGGCAACACTACTCACTGGCCATGGTCCTGTCCCAAAAATTGCTATCTTTTCATTCACTAACTACAGGGTGTCCCAAAAGTCTCCATACATACTGGAAATGAAGACTTTTTAGCAAAATGTCTTCCAGAATTATTCATACTTAGTTTATATTATATATATTTTTCTCAGATAGGCTTTGAGAACACGCTGTTGTTTTCTAGGAATAAATTATATGGCGAAAAGTATGTGGACACCTGACCATGACACCCATATGTCCCTGTTGAACATTCCATTCTACATTTAGTCCCTCTTTGCTGTTATATGTTGCTTTGAGCACAGGGTTATTGTCATGCTGGAACAGGTTTGGGCCTTCACGAAGGCAAATCTTAATGCTACAGCATACAAAAACATTCAAGTCAGTTCTGTGCTTCCAATTTTGTGGCCACGCATGGGTGTGAATGTCAGGTGTCCACATACCTTTGCCCATATAGTGTACTAGTTATCTCTGTTCAGTTGCCTCTGCGTCTGTACTTGACAGGGAGGAGATGTGTGGGATCATTTACAGTTATGGGTGCCTGCCGGAATATTCGGCTCGCATGCAGGTTATTGTACTGTTAAGCCCTGCAGCTCTGCTCAATTTTCGATGTTCAGCCCCCTTTGGCCCAGTGTCTACGGTACTTTTGAGCCCTTGGATACACAGCCCTTTACAGCACTTCTGTAAAGCTTAGAGTTACCCACTGCGCATGTCCAGTAATCTACAAATGCGCAAAACATATTCAGCTCTTTTCAAATAAAAAGTCACTCTCACAGTTACACATACAGACCGCCTTAAATACTGGGCAGCCTTCCAACAATACATTCATTTAACAATACATGCAAGACTTCAGCTTAGAAGTTTAAAATCTCAGTATTGATCCCTACTATATTCAAAACTGCATGTAACATGCCTGGAGTTAAATGTAAATGCATTGCATTGGTCAACCAACCAGAAGAAATGATTGTTCTGAATATACAGTATTATATTATATATTATATATCTGTTATAAATCTATAATAGTTTTGTAATTTGTGTTTTCTTCCGTAGTATAGCCATTTACAAATTAACCAACATGCCCATTTTTAAATTACACAATAACAATAATTTTAAGAAATGAATTAATGCTCTGTTTAGACTTTGCCTTATGTGCAGTGTAGGGTTGGGCGATATGACGATATAGTATCGATATTATTACATATTTCACAGCATGCTTTTTGGGCTTATCATTGACACTGTAATAGCATTATTATTAGTAGTAGTAGTAATAGTAGTAGTAGTAGTAGTTGTTGTATTTAAACAATTATTGTAACATATAATAAAATTAAAATAATATTATAATACAGCTATATATTATTTATAAAAAAATTTAAACCACCACATTGCTGGCACTTTGTGAGCAAGCCTATATATCTTAATAGATATTGTGTATCGTAGAAATACCTATGAGAATCATGATATGGTATATTTGTCATCACCCCTTATTACAGTGGAGTTTATTTAAGTGCGAATGATTTCAGGTAGTCATCCTCTGAATTTTAACGGAACTCAGTGTAAATGTTTATATTATAGTAAAATACTGGGAACTGGTTGCATTTCAGTCAAATTATTTAGCTTGTCTACTTAGTTGATAGAATTTGTGTTGAAATACTTATTTACCTATGCCATGTACTGTACTCATACACATATTACTTTTGCGTAATTCCAGTTTGGTAATCTGGTATTCTCTCAGTTATTGCCCTCTGTCTGTTTTTTGAGGAGGCGACTGGATGGCGAGGATTAGAGGAATGGAGATAGGCGTCCGCTTCCGTTATTATTTCCAGCACCCATGGTTGCGCCTGGTTGTAGCCTACCTCGTCACCTTCTTCAACTTCCTCGTCTTTGCTGAAGACCCTGTATCCCACAGCCAGACAGAGGCACACATGATAGTAGTGGGAAACTGTTTCTCCTTCATAGTGAATAAGTATCCGGGTGGAGGGTGGAACTTCCTGAAGGTGTTGATGTGGATACTGGCGATTATGACGGGACTCATTGCTGGGAAGTTCTTCTTCCATCGGAGGCTGTTTGGTATGTAAGCTGACTCTATTTTATTTTTGCTATTCGGCATATGATTGTGGCATGTAATACTTTTTAACAAGCAGTGTTTGTTAAGGTTTGTAGTGCTGGGTAGATCCATTATATGCACTTACACTGTTTAGGTATTTGTGCACACTTTGATGGTGGGACCTAGGTCTCACAACACTTACTGTACAAGCTGATGCAGCCTGTAGCGTGATGCTATTTGTGTACTTGATGTTCTTAATATTCTTAAGTGTACAGCTCTTATATGTGAGGTGAATACACTTGGAAAAATGGAAGCTCAAATAATAACTAACACCCCATCTGTTATAGTGCATGGTGCTGCGGAATCATTTAAAGTGTAGTGAACATGACATATTTAGGTCACAGTATGACAAGCCCTCCAGAATGCATCATTCTGGTGCCTATTTCTACCATTTCTAAACTGAGCTGCCTGGCCCTCTGAGATGATAAACACATTCCAAATGAGCTTAAACTGTTACATTAAACACATTAGAGCATGTACAAATGCACTGGTCATCAATGACTATTAGCGTTGCTGTAAAAATATTGACCTGTTGTTATTAAACTGTTTCAGCATGAATGAATTCTGTGCTGTATAAACCTGACACCTCAGTTCTTAGCTGTTTTTGGTTTCTTGGTAAGCGCAGTCCAATAATATCCTGTGAATCAGATCTCATTATGGCTTCGAAATGAGGTAACTATTTTGCAGCCTATCAAGTAACTGAGAAATTTTGGAGTGCCTCAGACGTTTTCATTAAGATGGTATGATTAGAGTGTGTGAGGAATAATTTGGATGATACCACATCGCTGTTGAATTCTCCATTCTGATTGTTCAGCAGGTGTTGATCAATTTTCGATTAATGAGAACAGCTCTGACAGTGCAGGCTATTCTCGATTACGATTTCTTCTTTTTTTGTTCTTCTTACATAATGCAATTGAAAAATTCCGCAATTTATTTATAACGTTTTTTATTTATTAGAACGGACTTTGGAAAATGTAGATGTGCATCTATAGCAAATGGCGCAAACAATGGTTCTTTTAAAGAAAGAAAGAAAAGAAAAACAGTGCTATAGGTGGCGCTGATACTATTTTTGCACAACTTAGTGAACCCTTCTTTCTTGACAGAGTAAATGGGGACCATGTCTTGCGTGACATGAAATGGCACCACAATTGAGAAGTCTACTTGTTCTTCTCAAATCCGTGTTCTTTCCTGCTAACAAAATACGAACACACGAAGTCAATTTTCCCACTTCGCCTGTCGAACGTACCGAGGGTGAAAATGACGTAATTCCAACTGGCGAATTACAGTTCAGGATGTAATGCAGCATTATACTTTACTTAAACATAAATCTGACTTTTCAAACCTATAGCAATTCCATATCTCTGAAGTGATATTTAAACCTTTCCTGGCTACGAACTCAGTCCTCGTCGAAGTGCTGGATGTTTATTTCACAGTTTGTTTGTTGTTTTGTTTTTGTTTTTTTAAATCTATGAAGTGCAGTGTTTATATATATATATACTGCTCAAAAAAATGAAGGAAACACTTGGATTTACAATGTGCTGTATAAGTGTTCCCTTTATTCTTTTGAGCTATATATATATATATATATATATATATATATATATATATATATATATATATATATATATATATATATACAGTATATATATATATATATATATATATATATATATATATATATATATATAGTACACACATCTACAATCACGATTCGAACATTCTGAAAATAGCATTAAACATTAATTCAAATTAACCGAGTTAATCGTGAAAATTGTCCAGCACTAACTCTGGCTCATGTTCACTTTTAAGGATGCTCAAACCCTAGTCCATGTCTTCTCAATCTCCTGCTACGTTCTTTGTGCCACAACACTCTCCAGACTTAGCAGTAGCAGTTTCTCCAAAAATCAGCTCTCACGTGCACCAAACGTCTGCCCACATCACACCCACTCTATTTAGATTGCACTTGTTGCTCATTGTGTACCTTATTAAAACATTAAATCCTGCTTCTCACCTAGAAAGCCTTACATGGCTGTGCCATTAGTTACCTCAGTGAAATATTACTGCCTGTATGATAGGGCCTTCTTGTTCCAGTTCACTTGTGGTCCCCAGATGTAGACTTTCTTCCATGGGTGGCAGGTCTTTCAATACTGTAGCACTCAAGCTTTGTAATCCTCTTCCACAGGGCCTCAATGAAATCTTCTTATCTCTCTAAAAAAGTCATCTCTCTTTTTTTAGTGTTATGGTAACTAAGCAGGTCCTCTCCCTTTACACACTATCTCTGTCTGTTTTCTGACATCTCAATGCACCTTTATGCATCTGCTCTATATCCATTACGTTTTCTTGTATAGGTGTTTGTATGCGATGATTATTTGTTTAGTTTTTTTAATGTGTTTCTAAAAAAAAACAGTTTTTATGTAGATAGGAAAAACATATACATTTTTGTCTGTTGAAACGTTCTGTAAGGAGAATGAATGTTTATAGCTGTAAGTCACATTAATGTATGAAGTGTCATTTGTAACGTAGTGATATTTGATATTTTATGCTTTTTTATGAATTGTAAGTAAACTGTTGGACAGCACAGTGGCACAGCAGATAGCATCGCTGTCTCACAGCTCCAGCGTCCCCGTTCAATCCTGTGAGATTACTTTTGTTTACATGTGTATAGGGTTTGTCTACAAGCCTGTGATTATTCTTTATAGAGGCGCATTTTGTACCTTATACACAATGAATAATATTCTCCAGCTATTTAATGTTTCCTGTTTGTGACAGATTAACTAATTTATTGCAGTGTTATCAGTGCTCTGCCAGAGAAACAGCCTGTGAGTAAGAGGCTTTATTTGGAATTTACTTCTGTTACAGAAAACAGCGTCTCAGAAACCTTTAGTCACGTTGTACAGAACTAGGCTAGCAGTCAGATAAAGATGCATTCAAATGGCATTACTTTGGTGGGGGGGGGGTGTTATGGGTGTGGGTGTGGATGTTTTCTGATGAGCCTCCTAAAATGTAGTGTAGAAGTATTTATGTTCCTAGAGTAAAACTCATATAATTGGTATATAAATTAAATACACATAATTGTTGATATAATGAAGCTTTCTGTAAGAGATGGTAAAGTGACATTTAAAGTGACAGATATGCTGGTGAGAGAATCAATGTTTATAGTTGCTATAGGAACTAAGCTAATGTTGTGGCTGTCACACAATGGTCAGTGTAACTATAAACTGATTTCTAAAAAAAAATCTCATTCTTTAATTAAGTAAAAACACAGCCATTGGGAAATTTCTCTGGTATAAGAGGAATAGAGCACTATCAAACAAACATATTTTGTTAAAGGAAACTAATCACACTAGAGGCCGACAGATAGTGGATTTTACCCGTACCGATAACCAAGTTGGGCAGTACAGTACCTGCCGATAACCAATTAATGAAACGACAGTTTTAAAAATTTATATTGAATGAAAACTGTCATAGAAATGTTGGAAAAGACTCGAGAGCCATCACATGGTTTCACCTGATTGATGTTTTCTTGGTTAATTAGCACTTGTGTGTATATAGTCACGTTTTGCATGTTCTTGCAAAAATAAAGATGAAATGAATCAAAAAACACACAAATATAACAACAAAAGTTTTTTGTCAGTGATGGTTTTTAATTTGCCTCTAGAGGCCGCTCTCGTACTGTATAATAACAGCGGACCCTTCTCAGCCGGGAAAAACAGGACCCAACCCAGAAAAACTGGATTTTCGGTGTGGCAAATCCAATCAATCGGTCGACCTCTAAATCACACACTATCATTTATTTTCTTTGGATATGTGCATCCTGTCTTGATTTATTCCTTGCTTCTGTCATATCTGTTCATGTAAATGTACGAGAGAGAGAGAGCAAGAGAGAGAGAGAGAGGCTTAAACTATCACATAGTACTCAGCGACTTAAGACTATGTACTCCCTTTTTTGTTTCTTTCCTTTTCTTTCTCCCTCTGTCTTTGTCATCATCTCTACATGTATTTACTTTCTCTCTTTCCATTGGTCTTTGGCCTGTCTTTCTCTTTCTCTCTCAGGGTTTCTCTTTATCTTTCAGCCTTCCAGATCTTTCAGCCTCTGTCTCCGTCTTTATCCCCTGTATAAATTAGCCGCTAGGTGTGGTATGTCACATCCTCTGGTCTTCAAACATTTACTGTGAAGGACAGTGCACCCAGCCCACACTCGCCATTCAGGAAGCATTTTCACAAAGCTTCTCGTGTAAATTAAGAGGAAAGTCTCTTCCTAGATGCACACCACTAGATGAGAATATATTAACAGATCACATGATCCTGACCCCCTTAATAATCCCCATCTCTGAATTGGCTACAACGCTCTCCTCTCCACTAATAGCTGGTGTGTGTTCAGAGTTCTGGTGCACTATGGCCGACGTTGCATCACCAATGTGGAGACCCACCCCACCCCATACTAGGTAAAATGCTTTGAGTGTCTAGAAAAAGCTATATAAACATAACTGTACGTAATTCGTCAGAGGCAGATCAATTCAGTCAGTCTCAGGAGGGAACAATGAGCTTTCTAATGACAGCTATGTGGTAGCTTACTGAATACTAATGAAGGATGCTAAACAATCAAAGCCTTTTGTTGTTCATTGTTCAACCCACTCTCTGATCTGAAATGCTTCAGAAAATGAGTCTGTTAGATTTAGAAGATGAATGCCAAACGTCCTACTGGAATAAATACAGAGACACAACTTGCAGAATCATCTCTCTGTGTCGAAGCCCTTTAAATTCTATAATCTGTGCCCCTCAACAGCTTTAAAGGATTAAAACAATCGTCAACCTAAAAAAATCACTCAATTTAAAGCACCTCAGAATGATCTAATGTTAATACTCATCTATGGTGTGTCAAAAGACATCCACTCACTGTCGACTTTAATAGGAACACCTGTAAACCGATTCATTTATTTCAGAAACTGCTGATCTCTTGGGATTTTCACAGACAACAGTCTGTAGAGTTTACACAGAATATACAGTATGGCAAAAATATCATGGTATTTAAAGGAGGAAAAAACGAGAATAAACTAGAATCAGCTTTCAGCTGCTTGTTACTGTGAGAAAGAGTGAGTTATGCTGATATGATAATTCTACTCACAGAAAAGCACATTATTAAGTGTTATAAATTATTGTACTACCTATATCTTTTTCTCACATTTCCCAGACCTAAGTAGCGGGCTTGGTTTTTCATGTTGTAAGTGAAGCAGTCCAAATACAATCAGATCACATTCCATAGCTATAGGGCAAACTCTCAGTATCCAAAGCTAAAAGTGAAATGAAAGTGAGTCGTTGAATAATGAACACTGCGATGAATGTAGTTGATTTGGTTGAGAAACCACAAGCTCTCACCTATCCATCAGGATGTTGTGGTCCACTTACGTTGAAGGTTTATTGTTATTGTGAAGGACAACAAAATTGCAGCTGCATCTCCAAGACATAGACATGTTGTAGACACAACCCGTATTCATATCCTACCCTCCCTGCATGCCCTTCCATCTGCTTACAAAGAAACAATCAGTATATTTTACACATGCAACATGCAACAAAAGAGAGGTGCTTCCATCCTTCCCTCCCCATGTGCCCGCCCATCTGCCCCTATTAACCATATTAGTTATTGCAGGGGTAGTTTCACACACACACACACACACACACACACACACACACACACACACACACAGATCATTAGTTTTTTTCACATAATGTAGTTATTTCACAATTCCTGTTATTGTACATATAAAAGGAATGGCACATATTCCCTAGTTACTGCCCATAGTTATTGCACATATTCCCTAGTTACTGCCCATAGTTATTGCACATATTCCCCAGTTACTGCCCGTAGTTATTGCACATAAATTAGTTATTGCACAGACTCCCCAGTTAATTTCCCTCTTTTCCATACTAGACGTGGTTCAAATTCTTAGTTGTGCACATACTGCATTGTAGTTGTTGCACTAATTCTTAGTTATTGTACATGTACAAGTTATTGATATGGACTGTGATTGCTATAGTTACCCGCAGTATCCGTGAGTGATCTGTGCCATCATTGTGAGTTACTGTTGACTGGTGTAAGACAGTTTATAATGGTGACTAAGAAAAAAAAGAAAAAAAAACATTTTTAAGCCTAGATGTGCAAGAAGCTATTCTCCTGAACCTCCAACCTGATGTGAGGAGATTGAAGAGGTCCATGATATTATTGGATGATCTTTTTAGACAATGCAAAGTGTAGATGCTTTCAGTGTCCGTTAGTTGGGTACCAGCTATGATGATCCTTTGGGGTGTTTTGTTGTTGTTGTTGTTGTTGTTGTTGGTTCTTTTGTTGTTGCATCTATCAGCCTGGTTGCAGATAGCATGTTATTATTATTATTATTATTATTATTATTATTATTATTATTATTATTATTATTATTATTATTAGTCAGCCATTTTTTCCCCTTATCCTTTGTGCTGGTCTGAATAATTCCATCTGTGTTTGGTCACATGGCATTACCTTAGAACTACACGGGAAAGAGAAGTTTATGGCATATGCTGTGTGTTATTCACAGGCTCACCAAAACTGGACAGTTGAAGACTGGAAAAACGTCTCCTGGTCTGATGAATCTTGATTTCTGCTGAGGTACACAGACCAACAGCATGAATCCATGGACCCAATCTGTGCACTGTTGACGCAAGGCAGGTTGGGTCCATGGATTCATGCGGTGGTGTAATGGTGTGGGGAATGTTTTCTTGGCACAATTTGGGTCCATTAATATCAATCAATCATTGCTTGAATGCCATGGCCTATTTGAGTATTGTTGCTGAACATGTGCATCCCTTCATGTCCACAATTTACCATTTTCTAATGGCTACTTCCAGCATGATAATGCACCATGTCTCAAAGCAAAAGTAATCTCAAACAGGTTTCATGAACATGACAGTGAGTTCAGTGTTCTTCAGTGACCTTCCCAGTCACCGGATCTGAATCCAGTAGATCACCTTGGGGATGTGGTAGAACGGGAGATTCACAGCATGAAAGTGCACCTGAAAAATCTGCAGGGATTGCTTGAAGCAATCATATCAACATGGACCAGAATCTTGAAGGAATGTGGAATCCATGCCATGAGAAGAGTTGTTTTGTGAGAAAAGGGAGGCCCTACCCAGTATTACTACAGTTTTCCTAATAAAGTGCTCAGTGAGGGTATATACTGTAAATATTCTCAATCAAATAAAATGATTTACCTTTATCCAATTAATCATTATTTAATTATTTACCTATATCCTGTACATGGCTAAATCTGATTTCATTTCATCCTCATAGCTATTCTTTTAGGACAACATTATGTGTAATTCTGTGACTCCATTTTTGAATCTTGATGTTTATGGAGACTTTAAAACTGAATTTATTACTGCTTTGTTAAAGTGTATCAAATTACATTACTTTTAAATAATAAGATACATTTTTCGCAACAATAGTCACGATGTTTGGTCATATTCGGTCTTTGCCTGATTTCACTGAGCAGTCACACCAGACCTGGCAACCCTGCATACAGAAACTGTACATGTAGGGACTGACCCTGACTGCAGATCTCAGCACAACTCTGAACTGTGTACTGGACTTTGTCAAACATGGACGTCTCTGCCATAATGCATTCAGTTTTAGATAATTATATAAAGAATAAAAGCTGTAACCCAAAATATTATGTCCCTGGCATATAACATTTTAAACATGCACTTTTTTGTGTATAAAATGAGGTAATTTGTCACATTACTTGCACTGTTTCCTTTCTTCATTATCGACTTGACACACTGCCATGTACTGAAGCACTGAGTACAAAGCAGTGCTTGTCTCTGATGTGTGGAAATGACAGGTTTGCTTTGTCTGGAAAGAGTGTACAGTATCTGTGTGTTTGAACAGGCGAAACAGGACGCCTTGAGCGGAAGAGAACAGCTGCTGTGTGGTGTGTTTGCACACACCTGCTGTGTTCTCACTGCTTAATTCACCACTCAGAATGGCTGCTAATTTCATTTCCCAACATTTTCTGATTAGGCCTGAACTAGGAATTGTGTGAGCATAGTGTTTATTCTTGTCAGTAGCATTTAAAGCGTTGAGAAACGGCTGAGCTTGCATCGTTTATTTCAGATGACATCATTGACCAGGTACCCGTAGCTAAAGAAATGAAATTGAGAGGTGTTGAAGTAGGCTGTTTATTCAGAGAGTAAACATTAAATCACCTTCTGCTTTGTTAGACATGTGGAAAGAACAGGTGTTTCCTATGTCCAAAGAGAAAAGCTAGCAAATAAAATAAGCCTACTGGTTTCAGCAAGGAGGATTTCTGCTGCATTTTGTTCACACTGATTTATAAAACACATACCATAGATAAAATATGCACACATTTAACACCTGTAGTCTACTTTTGGTGTGTTCTTTAATAGCAGTATCCTCTAACGGAGATTAGACAGCGGTATACCCATCCCTGATTAATTGATATGACCAGTGTTTCTGCACTTATCATCTCCCAAGGGTCAGTCATGGCATTATTAAGCCACAGCCCTTTTACAACATGATGAATGGACTCTCTCTGGCTGAGTCCATGGGGAGCTGGGTACAAGTAGTTAGGACTGGGGTTCGGTTCACCCTGCACAGCCAGGAAGCCCCCAAGAGGAACACACAGACAATGACTTGACATTTATAATATGCCAAATAGTCAAGAAAGGCTTGTAACACTTTTGAGGATTGGAATATAATAATGCAAATTACAACGTGTCAAGGATGGAAGGTTATTCGTATTATTATATCGTATTATTCATAACAGTAATGGTGAACTCCCTCCAGTTAGAAAGTATATGTTTCTGCCTTTTCTTTAAAATACGTTTTACAGAAACATTTACCGAATAAATGATCAAAATGGCCACAAGAATGGCTTGAATTTCAGTTTATGAAAGCTATTCAAACTCTAGAATTCACTGATTGGTCAGAAGGCAACTTTCTGCAATATTAGATTTGAAAAGCCAATGTTATAATAACAAACACAATTAACATACAGTATAATTATGCAGTCTTTGGCTGCAAACCAGCAAGAATCAATTGATTATTGCAATTGGTTCATTTGCAAAATCACAAAGGGGCTAGCAGGCACTACGATAAACTTTATTACACATGTCTAACATTACTCATTGTAATGACTTTATGACATTGAGAACTTATTCTGAAACACATGAATCCTACCGTTGGTGACTCTGAAGATGCTGGTTCTCCAACAGGTTAAATTTCTATATGGGTTTCTCCTTACTTACTTTACTTTTTACATTGCGAGTCAGAGCGATCGTGAGACTCAAGCTCACAAGAAATGAGAAGGCTTTTGCTCTTCGGTTTTCAGTATTTTATTTCTTCATTTGTTTAGAATATAGAGTCATAATCCATTTTCCATGCCTTCCAGTCTTGAGTAGTGAAGTATGTGCTTTATACAAGTAAAAATCTGTAAAAACCTGTCAAATAACCTTTCTCTGGATCCAGAGGTACTGTATTTTTCTGAAATAATTCTTTGCCAAAATTCAAAACAATCAGCAGACATCATCAAAACTGGTTGAACAAATCTGTTAATAGAATGGAATTTTGAAAAGGACAGTAGTGGCTCAGTGGCTATGACTCTGGACGACTAGTCGGAATGTTGGGGTGCTTGGAATTACTGCCCCTTTTGGGCCCCTGAGCAAGGAGTGTATCTTAAGTCTAGAAACTAGAAGCTAGTAGACTTCATCAGGATAATTAGACATATGTAGACTTTGTAGACCTTAATGATTATACTGGAAGATTTCAGATAGTATTTCCTAAATAATTTTGGGTCAACTAGTGGGTTAACATTTTTTTGGCATTTTGTATTCTGTTGTATTATATGAATGTCAATAAATATTCATTTTGCACAGATAGGCAGCACATGAATTAAGCGGGCAATGCTACCCTGACGCAAGGCCCAAAATCACCCCTTTTGAAAGATTCCTGCCAGAGTAATTTCCTTGTAAGACCTCTGTCCATGTCACGGTGGCTCCTGAACACCCACCCTCCTGGTGTCCCTGCAGCACAGGCGTGCCATGGCCATCTTCTGTCTCCTCCATCTCTGCTGGAAGTGCTGGCTGGCAAGAATATAGAGCACAGGGTCCAGACAGCTGCTCACACTGCACAAGGCCTGCAGGAACTCGTAGGCTATGTAAAGTGTGTTCATGTTTTCGGTCGTCACCTTGCCAATGAATCGCATGAACACTAAAGTCAAAATCATGATGTGATAGGGGGCATAAGACAACAAGAAAACCACTAAAGCCGCCGTGATGAGAATGAGAGGCTTCCCATTTCTGCAGGGAGCCAAAATCTGCCTTCCGGACGCCTTCCTTCCTGGCATCCTCCTCAACACTTTTGCCATCTGGGTGTAAAAGGCACCCATGACTACAAATGGCAGCAGGAACCCCACCAGCGCCCGCATTAGCGAGATGGTCGTCACATAAGAGAATGGGCCGTGGATGTGGTCCATGCAGACTGTCGTGTTGGCAGGGCGGCTCACGTCAAAAGTCATGAATAAATCAGGAATGGAACACAAAACGAGTATAATCCAGGTGAAAATGGAGCAGAGGCAGGCTTTTTTACAATCCCACCAGCGCAGGGACCTGATCGGGTGGACCGTGCCAGTGTAACGATCAAAACTTATCAGAACCAGGAAGAAGATGCTACCATACACATTGATGTTGAAGAAGATCTTCTTGAACTGGCAGAAGATGTTCATGCCTTTTATATGTGGCTGACGGAGGGTGAAGTAAACAGTAAACGGCAGCAAAAGGAGCCAGGCGATGTCACACAGCGCCAAGTTTAGCAGGAACACCGTCCCTGTGTTCCAACGCCGTCGACAGCACGTGTAGTTCACAATGGCCGCAATGTTACCCAACAACCCCACTGGTAGACCAAAGACAAATAAGACCAGCAGGACAGAGCAGTACCACCTACCATCCCCGAACTGACTGCAGAATGGTGTGGTCTCATTGGAGTAATCCAGGAACGCTTTCTCATGGTGTTCTGTGAGGAGATATGGAGACGGAGCATTTTCTCAAAAAGTCTATTGCGTTGGACTCTGGGTAGCAATAATGAAAAACCTGTTCAGATTTAAGCGTGATCTCTTATTAGTGCTTATTTATCGTACTTAAATGTAGTTTTAAAATTGACTATAGAATATGTCCAGTTTTCCTCTTCGGGTTTTGTGTCATACACTTCCAATATATTTGTCCCATTAAATTGCACACCAAGCTGTGTTTGTAGACTAGGCTTTTATTAATTAGACTTAATATATTGCGTTCTGTAGCTGGCATAATTGTTCATCTTTCCATGTTAATTTTAATTTTAGTAGAAAAAAGCCTCACTATGCCTCACCTTCATTCACCTATCTCTATGCTACATGGAAAATGACAGTAGGTATGTCAGATTAAAAATCAAAGGTTATGTATACTTTATATACACTATACAGTTCTCTATATTGAGATTATGAGCATCCACTGTCTGTCCTAATTGCTCATGTGTGGAAAAAGTTGAGTTCTTACCAGGATCATAAGAGTTATTGATGAGAAAATGGATCATGCTGACAGACCGCTGCTCTCTTCTCTCTGTCTGTCTACAAACTCCACCCACTTCATCAATCAACAACGGACAGTGTGTGGGTGGGTGTGTCTGTGTCTTTTTAAGGACATGGCCCTGGTATATGAGAGTGTAAATATTGAGATCTGCATGTATTTATTTTACGTCTAGTACGCCTACACTATGTTGGTATATACTGTGGCATTTTACTCCATACTGAGTTGATACTGAGCTTTCAGGACTTGTTGACAGTGTTGTTAGGAGGCATTTATGAGGAATAATCTTGTTTTTGGTTTACTTCAATAACCGATTTGGCAATTGTGGAGCTTGTGAGGTATAACCACTAGAGGGAGCTGTCTGCAAAGGGACTAGAGTTTTAATGCTGGATGGATGTTCTGGTTCTAGTTCTGCCATCTGTATTGCAGTAAAGTACATCTATTTAATATTACTCAATATTACGTCTGTTAACTACTGTCTTATTATTACAAACCAAAGCAGTTTCTATCACGCTGACTTGACAATCCTCGAACACATTTGTAGGGTACTCTCTCACTACAAAAAAAAGGAATTTCAAGAAAGACATTCCAGCTAATATCAAGTAAGATTGAACCAGTAACAAGCTAAAGCAATGGTTTGCATAATATACCAGCAGATTTATTTTAAGACTAAGACCACTTGAGTAGCTATGTGTCATGGTCATGCTGAAATCCTCACTGAACTACATAATCCATCAGACCCAGCATGTCACATGACCATGTCACATGTCCCACTGATCACTCACACCTGTTCCTTGTTACCCCTAATAAGCTATAACCCTTTTATCAGCACCTAATTGTCAAGCTTTTGTTGTTGTGGTGTTCATGTGTTATTATGTGTCCTACAGCTGCTCTCATACTCTGCATGTTTTTGCC
Organism: Ameiurus melas; assembly: GCA_012411365.1. Lineage (NCBI taxonomy): Eukaryota > Metazoa > Chordata > Actinopteri > Siluriformes > Ictaluridae > Ameiurus > Ameiurus melas. Next base: position 18,904,394 of record CM022764.1, on the reverse strand, counting down.
TTGTTGTTACATTTATGGTTCTTGTTTACACGGTTTTGTTTGTTTGTTTTGCACTTTGTTCAATAAAAATATCTGTGCTTGCATCCGCCGCCTTCTACAATCCCTGACACCATGTTGAAGAGTTTTCCCCTGTTTTAATAAAAATGCTAAAAATAACAATGCTTCTGGTGCCTTAGTTTAAGATAGAGTGTCTTATATTGCAGTGCTCTCTCTCTCACACACGCACACACACATGTAAATGGTCTGCATTCATATAGTGCTTTTCTCCAAAGCGCTTTACACTGTGTCTCATTCACCCATTCACACACACCAATGGTAGCAGAGCTGCCATGCAAGGCACTAACTTGCAATCAGGAGCAACTTGGGGTTCAGTGTCTTGCCCAAGGACACTTAGTGGACGATTAGTGGACAACCCGCTCTACCACCTGAGCCACAGTCGGCCGTGTCACTAGGGGGGCCTATCTCACCCCCTCACTAAATGTACATGTATGCTAAACATTAATGATATTTTACTATATGAGAATTTGAAAATTGTGATGCCTTTCCGTTTTCTTTTTTCATTATAGAAGACCAAAAAGACTGACTTTCAGTTAGGTGTATGTGCACACGTAAAAATCATGGATCTGGGCCATTTGTCTATCTTTCTCTCTCTCTCTCTCTCTCTCTCTCTCTCTCTCTCTCTCTCTCTCTCTTTCTCTCTCTCTATCTCTTTTTTACTCCTAGCTTAAAGTGCTGATCAGTTCTCATCCTCCAGTCTGGGGTCACGCACAAGGCCAAAATGAATAGAATGAATAGAAGCAGATGGCTGATTACCATCAGGGTGATGTTTGTAATCACATTTAAAAACGAAAGTGCCCAACATACACACACACACACACACACACACACACACACACACACACACACACACACACACACACACACACACACACACACAAAGCTTTTTGGCTTTTTTCTGTTAGCTTCTCTCTTTCCCTTCTCTATGTCCCTCTCTCTCACACATTCACACATACACAAGTAATCAGTCACATCTACACACATACCGTTCACCTCCACCAGCGCTAAGTCTTTGAACGCCCAAACCAATTAAGTTCATTCATGCAAATCAGTCCAATTATGCAACTAAGACAGACCTTGAAATTACCCAAACTGGGCTCAGCACAGAAGGCAGGGAAATGTTCAGGGAAATGTTTAGCAGTAAAGAGTTTCCGAGGGAGAGCCTTATCACAGTACAGTATAGATCAGTTTGTTCGTAGGATTTCAAAGGCAGTGAAAGCACAAGTTTTTAAAATTGTTTTGATAAATAAAGACATACAGGCATTCATTCATGTCTGAAATAAAAGTGATAATCCTGTATTTTATTAGAATAAATATATATATTTTTTTATACGATAAAATAACTGATGTTTAGAAACTTGTTACCTAATAGGCCTGGGTGATAGGGGACAATGTAATCGAATAGAAATAGTAGCATTTTTGCTTGGAAAAGCAAAATATTGGAAATAAATTTTCAGGCTGTAGATGATATCCCTAAAGGATACAGTTTAACTACTTTGCATAGAAGAAAGCACAAGAATAATTAATAATAAATACAGGTATATTATAATGGCAGTAGGTGAAAAAGGTACTGAAAATACAAAAAGTTGCATAGGGGTTTATTAAGGTGAGGGGGGTGTTAGAGAACAACTGAGGGCTGGTTACAGTAACTAAATCAAATCAATAAATAAATCAAATAGAAGTAGCTGCATATTGAATTGAATGGGCAGTTTTACAAAAGGTATAAAAGATATTAGAATGCATTCATTTTGGAAGCATGTAATTAAAGCAATAATAATAAAAAAAATTTAAAATAAAATATAATTCTCTGAAATGTAAAAAATAAAATAAAATTCTTGATTCCAAAACAGTGCTTGAGAATATAAAACCTGATGTATTTCAGTACTATATTCAGTTCCCTCGACTAATATTGGCACCTTTGGTAAACATGAGCAAAATAGGCTGTGAAAATTTATCTTTATTGTTTAAAATTTTAATCTTTTGTTAAAAAAATTCACCAAAATAATCTAATCTCATGGATATCAAACAATTGCAAACACAACACAGGTTTATCAAAAAAAAAAAAACAACAACTATGAAATCTTATGAGAAAAATATATTTGAAGTATATTCCCACTGATATTTAATTTTTTTAGTACACCTGGTGACTAAGAGCAGGAAACTGTTCAAGCATGAATTCCTGTTTTACAGGGGTATAAATATTTGGTAACACTTAGGCCAAATTCCCTTAGTCCTTCATAACAATGGGTAAGACCAAGGAATATAGATAGCTGTGATTTGCGGCAAAAAGGTTGTTGAGCTTCACAAAATAGGAAGTGGCTATAAGAAAATAGCACAAACATTGAAAATTCCCATTTCCACCATCAGGGCAATAATTTAGAAGTTCCAGTCAACTGTAAATGTTATGAATCAACCTGCAATTGGACGTGTGTTTATATTGTCTCAATGCACTTTGAAGAGGATGGGTCAAGAGGCCAAAAAGTCTCCAAGGATCACAGTTGGAGAATTGCAGAAGTTTGTTGCGTCTTGGGGTCAGGAAGCCTCCAAAACTAAAAGTCACCTACTATATCACCACAAGTTATTTGGAAGAGTTTCAAGCTAAAAGCCACTACTCTCATCCAAAAACAAACTCAAGTGTTTGCCAGACACTACTGGAACTTCAAATGGGATCGGGTTCTCTGGTCAGATGAATCCAAAATAGAGCTTTTTGTCAGTAAACACCAGAGGTGGTTTTGGCACACACAGAAAGGTAGAATATATGGAATATGGAAATATGGAAAAGGTCAATGATCAGGGTCGGCACCAGGGCATTCGGTGTCACTGGGGGTCCTACCTCACTAAAATAATAATAATTCTAAAGAATTAAGTGTTAATAAAGTACCATATATTTTCCTAATAATTGTGGATGCAGTGTGTTTGATCAGACTCCTTTTCCAGACCTCCCCGGGTAAATAAAGGTGGTGGTAGCGGGATAATTTTGGGTTGTGAGTAGTGTAAAGAGAGGCTCACATTTCATATTACCTATGCCAAGAATTATTACAATAATAATAATAATAATAATAATAATAATAATAATAATAATAATAATAATAATAATAAAGATTAAAGCGTGGCACATTATAAAAACCATCACCCGAAGACGATAAAGAGCAAGGCTACACATAAAGCACTGGCCTAAATAATAAGGCAACGAGTAGGCAACGAGTGGATGTGTTAAACCTTCTCAGAATGAGGTCTTTCCATTCGTTGCGAAATTTCCATTGTTGAATTATCAACCTAAATGTAGAATGTTTTAGACAACATCAGCTTTGTAAAGTTTGCTCTCATGACCACGCTTAACCATTATTTACATCACTGTTGTAATAGCAACGTGTATGTAATTGGCTGATTATGACTTTATGTCATGACGCTATTTTTTTGTCAACTTCTAATCAGTATTCATGGTAAAATTAAATTTATTTACAATATTGTTTATATATATATCTATCTATATATATATATATATATATATATATATATATATATATAAAAAAAGGCAATATTGTAAATAAATGTAATATTTACCATGAATATATATATATATATATATATATATATATATATATATATATATATATATATATATATATATATATATATATATATATATATATATTTATATTTCAAGAAGTAAGAGGGCACGGTGGTGTGGAGTCCCAGAGGCTAAAATCGCATTTAAAGGGGGTGGGGTGGGATTCTTACCAGAGGTGAGTGGGCACAGTGACCTAAGTGGCTGGGCTGGGTCCCCTGGGGCCCCCTCGCCATGCTGACACTGACAATGATCCAAAAGATACATCAAAATCAACACAAAAATGGTTTACTGACCACAAAATCAAGATCCTGCCATGGCCATCCCAGTCCCCTGACTTGAAACCCATAAAAACATTGTGGGGTGAACTGAAGAGGAGAGTCCACCAGCATGATCCTCAAAATTAGAAAGAGCTGGAGAGATTCTGTATGGAGGAATGATCTCAGATCCCTTACCATGTATTCTACAGCCTCATCAAGCATTATAGGAGAACCACAAAGTACACCTATATTTAGCACACTTAATTGTTTGGGGGATAGACCCATGTTTTGTTTGCAATTGAGCAGAGTGTTTTTGTGAATTATTTTGAACAGAAAATCAAAAGGTTTAACAACAAAAACAAATTTTCACAGCCTTCTTTGCTCATATTTACCAAGGGTGCCAATATTAGTGGAGGGAATTGTAAATATGTCCATCAGTCACATTTGTGTAGTCCATGTAATCATTATAATTCTGCCTAAATAAGCTAATCAAATAATTATGATGAAATTTGAGTTTTTATTATGCATAAAATTCTTCTTGAAAATTGTAAGCAAATTGAGGATATTATCCTCAGTCTAATGGCTGTGCCAATTAGGAAGATGCTTGCAGAAATTATGAATGAATAAATCCAAAAGAAGTGCTTGAGGGTAATGGCAAGAAAGGGAGGGACACTTGTTCAAAAGCTTGATTACTTCAGCTGGTGGTGAACCCTGAGCCATCTCTGGCCTTGAACCATCTCTATGATGGTTCACTTTACAGTACAGTGCTTAAACTGGAGTCCACAGCATCCCAGATTATTGTCCTAATGACCTCTTCACCAAACTGTCATCACAGAGATTGTTCAGGTTTATTCGTTACATGTACATTACAGCTGCGATGGACTGGCACCCTGTCCAGGGTGTACCCCGCCTTGTGCCCGATGCTTCCTGGGATAGGCTCCAGGTTCCCCGCGACCCTGAAGCAGGAATAAGCGGTTGAAGATGGATGGATGGATGGATGGATGTACATTACAGCACAATGAAATTCCTGGTGTGCATATCCCAGCTCGTTAGGAAGTAGGGCTCAGAGCACAGTGTCAGCCATGATACCGTGCCGCTTGTTCAGAGAGAGTTAAGCGCCTTGCTCGAGGGCTCAACAGTGGCAGCTTGGCGGTGCTGGGGCTGGAACACCTGACCCTATTGGTCAGTAAATCAGAACTTAACTCAACACTCTGACTGGGTAAATGTAACATAGAATTGGGTCAGGTGGCTAAGCCTTAAGGCTGTGTCCTGATGATGGTAGAAAGGCTACTATTCCACTTCATGATGTTGCAGCTTGTGGGCCCCAGGATCTTTCACTTGACCATATTGACAGCTGGGCCATTTACTTATAGGAGCTCTCCACAGTGGACCTACAGCATTTTCAGTGCAGAGTTGTTATGCACACAACATGACATGACAGGCTCTTATTAAATGTATCACTGTCACAGAGGAAGCTGACCATAATTGTGTCAGCAGGAATGAAAACTGGAAGGAAGACTGGTAGGGGCACATGCTGTCACCTATTGGTTAAGATATTAGATCAGGTGACGGATCGGAGATGGGTTGACACGATTTTGTTCTGGGATTGGGGATTGGGGACAGAGTTGAAGAGTCCAGATGTTATAAGACATGTTGGAAGCCCGTATTCATCACATCATTGACTGAGCACTTTGCCCTGTAGGCTAATTCAAAGGAGGGTTCTTGAGTAATTTGAGATGGACCAGGACCAAGCTGGCTTCTCAGAGCCCCAGGGCCTTAGAGTAATGGGAAAATAAATGGCCTCATCATGCCTGAATGAAGGCCGGAGAGCTGTGTCTGTGGAAAGAGAATAATGCAGGCTATCACTCAGACACAGAGAAGACCCATAGGCTCATGATGCTAATGCAGCAGTAAAAGTGCAGTGTGTAGGTCAGACAAGAGGAGAAGGATGTGTTTACATCCACAGACACTGAACTCATCCTCATCTTGTTGGCTTCAGACAGCTACTGTTACAATATAGTTCCCAGTCTGACTGGGTCTTGGAAAAGTAATAATCCAGAACCAGTGTTGTTACAGTGCTTTACCATTTGTGTTTTCATTATTAAAGAATTATTTCTCATAATACCAGAGACTGTTCTTACTTTTGTTCCATGTAATTATGTTACTAGCTGTGTCACTGTCTAATTTAATCCTCACCGCTTGATTTTATATTGCTTGGCTGTCTGAAGCTCCACTCAGACGCTTAACTTGGTGCATAAAAATAACGTGTGGTTTTATGAGGACTTATATGGATTCTTCTTCTGTGTTTGTGTTCATAATTACACAGCCAGCTAATCACTCTTCTAAAACACATCTAAGAGGTGAGCCTCCGTAATGCATTTTTAATGGCGGCGATTAAACATTTGAACAGCAAATCATAAACAGTAGTATAAAAAGCCATTACGAGTAAACATTTGAAATTCATTTATTAGAGTATAAATAAAATTGATTTCCATGAACTCCATGCATGAGCACAAAAATACTCAATATCTCTTTTCCTTAAATGCAATGAGGTTTATTTTCTACAACACGCAATGGGTGTTCGTTGCGTTCTAGCACAGTCAGCATGTAGTGGTTAACGATATTAATGTCTAAGTGTGTAAAAGTAATCATTCATTTGAGATAACGTACACATTATAACATTACATTATTACCATACCATATATGGAACTTGCTTTCCTATACAGAAGCTCAACAATATAAACTATGCCTCTAGGGGTCAGTAACTGACTGTTATTTTTGATTTCATATCCATGAGCTATTCGCAGCATGATTGCTGTTGTGGAGAAAGCCAACACTGAGATGTGGAGTAACGTGGCTCTGATTACACGCTCTTCAGTTTATTCATTGTTGTTGTATTATAATGTTGGTGATTATAGTTGGCCGGAATGTGAGCTGGCTTCAGTTCCATCACATCTCAGATCACAGCAGCTGGACATACACACAAAACAGGAGAAACAATCCTTAAGCGTGATGAGTAATGATAGGAAAGACATTAAACTAGGTTAGAAACTGGAGTTGAAAAGACAAAACAGTGTTAGACGTTTTTGTACCGCTTTAGTGTGCATAGGGGATGTTGTGTTTCTTCTTGTCGACACACTGCATTATTAAGTTGGTCCATTGTGAAACTAATCAAGCAACAATATAAGAAGAATATTAGAAATGTGATTTATTCATTATTCAGTGCCCAGTAAGTGTAACTGTTCTGAGCTTAAAGTAAGATCCAACGTAATGGTAATGGTGCAGCTTAAACTCAATTTCCCTGAAACATCAAGGCAGAGGAGAAACAGAAGGACATGATTACACATTCAGAGCAGACACTTTGCTATCTGAATCAATCTCATATTCTCAGAGAAGGAGTATGCGCAAGAGAGAGATCCTGCAATGATTTGATTTGATTTATATATATATATATATATATATATATATATATATATATATATATATATATATATATATATATATATATTTTTTTTTTTTTTTTATGCAATAATTTGATTCCCAAGGGAAGAGAAACGAGACAGCTTTACAGGTTGTGTGTGTCAGAACAATCTCTGTGATCATATAAAGTCAACATTAAAACCAAACAGCAGATTAGAATGAGGAAAAAACGCCCTGCAGACTAGCGAGTTGTTTATATCATCTAAAACCCATTTTACTGCCAGGTGAATTATCATTAAAGTGAGCTTAAGATGATAGACTTGCTTTGAATCAACTTTAAAGCTCTTTCTCATTGATTCTGAACCCACACTGATGAGAAATTGTCGGGAAAATCTACTCAGGATTGTACATGCATATTTGAAAGCTTTCGTTTTATGAAGATGAAGAGTTTACTTAGAATGGGCTCTTCTCTGTGTACTAGGGCGGTTCCTACGACTGAAGATGTTTCGTGAGGACCATGGTTCCTGGATGACCATGTTCTTTAGTGCTATCCTTTTCCTCTTCATCTTCTCTCACATCTACAACCTCCTCCTCCTCATAAGTGAAGGCATGAGGTAAGACCACACTTTGTTTGTTTTGTACTACCGTGTACTCATGTTTTCCTTTAGTTATCCACCATTTTTCTGAATGCGGAGGTCTCGTCTGGCTCATACCGAAAGCCTGTTTTACATTTCTGGGGACCGGTGTTTACAGTCAAAAATCATATGTTCCTAGCTGATAAAGTAATGTGAAACTTGTGAAAATGGTTTTTAAAAATGGTCCATACATAGTCCAACACTTAGTCCATAGTCCAACACTTCATAGTGTCACATTGATCATCTTTTGACAGTGCCTCACCTGTCAAAGTTCAATGACTGGGCAGATGATATGAAGCCATGGCCCAAGGTTCGCTACAGGGGCGGGTGTAAGTGATTTGGGGGCCCTAGGCAAAATATAGGATGGGGCCCTCATTTCAGTGTTTTAACATTGATATTTAAAATTTCAGCATGTTATTTAATTTAGCATTAATAATTATAAATATATATATAATTTGCATTTTTAGGTGGCCCTTGGCCTCTGGGGCCCACCTTTGCCTAGTGCTAAGTCCGCCATTGGTTAGCTACATAGATATAATTAACTACTTCATTTTCTTTGAAGGTGTTGATGGTGAAGAACTCCAAAATGACAAAAGCACAGAATCATAAGGGTATGTAGGTTTCGCCGCTTGGTAACAGGCGGCCGTTCATATCCCAGATACAGCGCCGGATCGGGGTGAAGTTCTGAGGTCTTTTTATACAGAAAATGGTAGGAGCACATATATACCTACTTTGGGCGGTATTTTAACCTTTGTTTCCTCTCGTCAATATTTGGCATAGGATACAAGGCACACAGTGCCGGACACAGACATAGTTTTCCGGTTTGCTGGTGCTCAAAACAAGTATTTTCCAGGAATTTCTAAAGTTGATTGCTGTTGTTGTAGCAGCTAACGACAGCACAGCTTGACCCTGAGTTCACTGTTTCTTACTAAGACTCAAAACAGTTTCTGTTTAATTAATCCAGTCACTCAGTTTAGCCAGTTCTAATAAGGGTTCCTATAGAGACCAGAACAGGATAACAGTACAATGGAAGTTAGAATCTGTCATGGTAGCTCTAATTGGTTTCTTGGGACAAAGGTGGATATGTCTTTCAGAGTACATATTTGTTTATCAGACAACAAACCCAAGTCCATTAAATTACATTTACGCATACATTTCACCAGTAAAATGTCAATAATATTATTCAGAGACTAATCCACTAACTTCCCTCAGAAACTAAAGATCTGCTTGTTACTCATAAGCTAATCAACTAATATTCTTTACTTGGAAGCTAATCAACTAATATTCTTTACTTAGGAGCTAATCAGCTAATATTCCATACTCAGAAGCTAACCAGCTTATATTATTTACTCAGATGTTAATCATCTAATATTCTTTATTCAGATGCTAATCAGATATCATTTACCCAGTCAGCTAGTATTCTTTACTCAGAATTTAATTCTGTAATATTAATTATGCTAAAGAGCTAATATTATTTACTCAGAAGCTAATTGGGGAATATTATTTTCTCAGATGCTAATCAGCTAATACAAAATGAAATTCTTCTTGGTTTCATTAATCAGAGCTGGCATTCCATCTCATTTTCTATGTGTTACTAATGCTACACTGCTTACTAATGCCTGCAGTCAGTGATTTTCAGACAGTGATGATTTTTTTTTTTCAGCATTAGCATGCCCAGGACAGGTTAGGTGAATGGATTATATTCACCTCTTAAACAAGGTATTCATTAGATCATTTAAATGTTGCAGTAGCCATTTTGGCTCCATAATCAAAAAGCAAGATGAATGTCCCACTTAGGGCCTGCCTTTTTGCCTGAGCCATGGTTTCACACTGATGTCTTCTGTGTCTGAAGCAGCCCAGAACCAACAAGGGACTTGAAGATTGAGTGTGTTTGTGTGAGTGTTATGACCAAATCCATCATTCCAAGGTTACTCTCAGTTGACAGAAAACACACCGGTCATTAATGTACGCACGGCCTTATAGCCGTCACTTTGTTGTTTCTCAACCGAAAAACACGCTCGATACCTTGTTGGCATGGCTTGTAAAATCCTTGGCTGTTTTAAATTAAATAAACGTTCCGTTTTAGATACATAAACTAACACAACATTGTAAGCCCAATACAGATTTTCTTTCAAAAACATGTTAAGAAAATGTATTCCTCTATATAAATTGTGTTTTGGTATTCCGGTAAAGCTAGCCGATCTGTTTCTTTTAGAATTATCACAAACGTCCATTTTTAATGCCTGGTCAACAAATGCTATGTGTTAATTGCTGAGGTCATTCTGGTATGACCAGCTCATTTCTCGTGCACTCTGAGCCATGACAGTGACATCCATCATATCCATTCACTCTGATTGGCCGAGAGAGACAGGAAACAGGTCACTGCATATTACCGGTCAATAAAGAATCGATCTGTGAATGCAGAATGAAATGCATGAGTAGCCTACACAGTGTTATTTTTCTAAAATATTGCTGCTGTCTCGTGTTTTGTGTGTGTGTGTGTGTGTGTGTGTGTTTTTCCCAAACAGAGGCTAAGAACATGAGCTCATATCCAATTGCAGTATAGTTTTTGTTGTGGTTTTTACAACAGCTCAATTGAATTTGGCCTAAGCACTGTTGTGTTACTGGTTCCCTCTGGTGGTATAAACCACAGTTAATTCCCTTGGCACACATGGCTGCCGATGGGTGATGCTATGCCACAGCAGGCAAATATATCACGCACAGTGAGCATCTCCTCGATCACAGAGCTCTTTCTCTTCTTACCCTCCTTAACCATGTTCTCTTTTCTCATCCTCCACTTTTTCCCTCCACATACTTTTTCAGCCCAACCTGTCAGGCACTCAGTGAGGAATTGTTATGCTCTGTCATGAGAAATTAATGTTTACACATGTGTAGACAGCAGACACGTGGGAAGCTCTGCATGCTTTCTACTGAAGATCTGCTGCAGACATGGTGCTGCACGGCTACTGCTGAGAGAGAGAGAGAGAGAGAGAGAGAGAGAGAGAGAGTTTTTCCTTCAAACACTTTTAATGGCACGATTGCTTTCAGATTACTTAAATATGCTTCTGTGTGTTTGTAGAAATATACCAAGCACTAGTCAGACTAAATATTATAAAAGTAACACTTAGTTCAATGTATTAATTTCCTTCTTGTAATTATCAGATTCTCGGATGTGTTATCATGAGTCCGTTGATCTGACATCTGCGTTAGATCTTGTGACCTGTGCTCTTTCATTTTGTTTGATCTTATTAGCCAGAAGACAGGATTGCGTGATCTGAAATATGAATCTGAATACTGAAATATTCAACATGCTTACATATCATAAGGATTAAGACAAACAGATTACGGCCCCTGGTTAACAGTTACCTGATGGACAAATAGGTCCAGCTGATATAACTTAATTCAATTCAATGTTAGAAACCCATGGGTGATACTAGATAGTGGGAATTGTTATGAATCATCACTTTTCTACAAATAATAGCCATTAATATTTTTTTTTAACTGGAGAAAGAAACTTTTTATTATATACATTATTATACACATAACTCGAATTAGTTGATATAATTCTCAGTACCAGGGGGCCCACAGTGGCTTAGTGGTCCGCACGTTTACCTTGCACCTCCGGGTTTGGAGGTTCAAATCCCACCTCTAGCCTGTATGGGCGGGGTCTCCTTGTGCTTTGTGGGTTTCCTCCAAGTACTCTGGTTTCCTTCCGCATTGTAGTTTGATTAGTGTTTCCAAATTGTCTGTAGTGTGTGCGATCATGTCCTGCATTGGGTTGGCACCCTGTCTGGAGTGTGGCCTGCCTTCCATTCATTTGTCCCCAAGTTCCCTGGGATAGGCTCCATGCTCCCCCATGACGCTGTGTAAATGGAAAATAAATGGTTGTATGGAATTCTTCTTTCCTGAATCCTGCCGCCTGCTGAGGATGTGGACTGGCTGTTAATGCAATTCCCAATTCATTTTTACTTATATAGTGCTTTTAACAATAGACAATTGTCACAAAGCAGCTTTAAAGATAGCCAGATATAGATTTTGATTTATTTCTAATGAGTAAACCAGAGACGGAGGGAAGGAAAGACTCCCTGAGATGATATGAGGAAGAAACCTTAAGAGGAACCAGACTCAAAAGGGAACCCATCCTACTGTAGCACATCTTGGTGACACTGGATAGTGAGAAAATGTATTTTTTTTTTTTTTTTTGCGCACCTTTTTTTTTTTTTTTTTTTTTTTTTTTGCCCCCCCCCCCCCCCCCCCCCCCCAAAACCAACACACAACCCACCCCCCCCCCCCCCCCCCCCCCCCCCCCCCCCCCCCCCCCCCCCCACCACAAAAACAAACGCGTGGGTGAAAAAAATTTTTTTTTTAAGGGGCAAAAAACCACCACAACTCAAAGCTGAAATGTTAGCCAAAGCCTTTCCACCTTTTCTGTGGACGCAAACAACATTTTTCATCATAACAGGGGGATAAAGACTATGTCTGCATAATAGTCACCCCTCCCTGGGATTAAACTACCTGCTTATTTTCCATGCTCTGTATTAACGCATATAATTAGCTTGTCATACTTTTGAGGTAATTATATTAGTTGCTGCTTTTTAGCCTAGGTAATTGGACTTCCTGGCAATCAAAACAAGGGCCTGGGCAAACACATTGGAGTTTTCATTTTCCCAATAGGCTTGCTAATGAATTTATAATTGATCCACCACTGTATGTTTCAGCGCAATAACAAAAAAGTCTGTCAGTCAACACGTCTGAACATTTAGTGTATTAATTTTTTCCAATCATGTAAGCAGGTAAGCAAGTATGGAACAGATTTAATCTGGACAGACGATGTCTTGTTGGAGATTTATGGAAATTGTGCCATTTGTTTATTTCACAGTTTAGTTGTAGGTTTTATTCCTTCCAAGGGTGGCAGCATACACTCTGTCACAACTGTTATACTGTATACCTTTTCTGTTGTTTTTTTTATGTCTGGTATTTTGGTAGATATTTGTTTCTTTGTTAATCTTTACTGTTTACTTTCTCAAGTGCCTTCTGTCATGGCATATGCATTATGCTTGTATGTACACGTATGCATTAACACTAAGTACCGCTGTGGCTGAGGTTTTGCATCCTAATTTTAAGCTATCTTCTGTCTATGTCTGCGTCTTCCTATCCCATCTCTCTTTTGTGTAAACGTTAGGGCTGTCTGTCTCACCTGCTGTCTTTCTGCTCAGACAGCATCTGTTGCCTCTCATCTCATCTCATTGATATTCTTTTATTCTCCGTGACCTTCCAGCCCGCAGGGGTGAGGCAGGGGGGGAATATTCACCAAGCACCCCTCAACCACCAGTGCTGAAATCAAATTTCAGCTGAAGATGCGTCCTAATGCTTTCTCTTATATTGAATAAATCATATTACTGTCACACATAAGATTGCGCCATAAATGTGCACGAGCAGTAGGAGTTTTATGTTTAAACGGCTTTAAAATCTCCATTAAAAGAGATTGGTATAAGATAGCCATTGTTGTTAAAGAAGAGTCAGCCATCTGAAAGAGTAGAAGCTTTTGTTATGTCTAACATAGCGTTATCTGGATTTTCTAAAATATATTAGAAGTCATCTCAAGATGAAACCGCTCTGATTGAATATAATAAAACGTCAGTGTTGAGGTTTAGCCAGGGGTTAAATTAGAGAGATAAGAAGGAAATGGAGCTCTCCCACATTTCCTTTATGTGAATGACAAGTGTTAATGAAAACGTAAATGATAGGATTGTTGTAAAACTATATCACGATATTTTCTGGTATTTATTGCAATAACGATATCAGTGATATAAATATAGTACCGTGCACCACTGTTTTTAGCTACAAGTGATAGCTGTGATCTTGAGAGCCTCAGAAACACAGACAGTGAACTAAAAGTAAAACTGATTGTCTGTAACCGAACCCGTTCCAGATTGTAGAGGTAGCTCCTCGTTTAGAGATAAACTCCTCCTCAGCTTCACGTCCGCCTTCCGCCGTACTGGTTTTCTCTCATGTGAGCTGCGAACGGGTCGCAGACCGTCTCACACAGAAATACATCATCAGCTAGCCTTTATTGTTATTATCGCGGGAAGACTAATTCTCACTGTGGGGAGAATTTCTACCGGTATATTGCAAACCGTAAGATATCGCCCATCCCTACTGTGTATATGTATATGTGTGCATTTCACTAGGTTATACTAGGTCAAAAATTGAGAAACAAAAAAAAAAAAACTGAAAAGTGTAGTTAGATAAATGAAGTGCTATACTGTATATTTCAAGAACACATTCTGAATAATATTCATCAATGCTGTTACAGCAAGCGTGTGATTGAAATATTATACATCCTCCACATGGTGGAAATCTTATGCCTTGCACATAGATAATATTGCAGTCTTTAGTGTCTAGTCTGACTAATAGTGGAATTACTGATATGAACACGTCTTGCCGTGCTCAGCCTGTCACACAGCGGTACTTAGTAGCTCATTCGGATTTGAGTCAGCGTCTGAGTGAACACCATCACGGGACAGTAACCTGCACTCGCTGTCTCATTCTGTCTCTGTCCATTTGCTTGTTCACTGAGACTGTCGTATCAGTGAGGGGGGACAGCGAACAGTAGGTGCTGCTCATGGAGTAATCTTCAGGGAAAGAGTTAGACAGAGGAGGAGCCTCTCTCCTTTTCCCCATCTGAAGGCATGCGTTATGAGCATAAATCATTTGCTAATTAAGCAGTGTTATTTAATTAAGAACGCCCAGCGCGTGGAGATCTCATTAATCACGCCCGATTTAGAGCCGTAGCGTGTCTGTGCCTGGTGGAGAGAGGGATCTTCATGGACCCAGTGACACATCTGCAAAGAGAGGGAGGGAGGGAGAGAGAGATAGAAGAGGGAGAGGAGGAGTGAGAGGTTGACTGAGAAGGGTCTGAGTGACGGGGGGAGAAGGAGATGATAAGGAGGGGGATGATGGAAGATGGAAGAAAGAGCACACGTGAGAAATAGAGCAATGAATAGAGCAGAAACAGATGTTGATGAGAGAGAGAAAGAGAGACAGAGTGGGGTTTTTTCACCCACTTTTCTCGGATAGAGAAAGGATGGCAAGGTAATGCACTAGAAGAGTCAGCGCTGCATTAGTCAGAATTACAGTGTTGGTTCACTCCTGTTTGTTCCATACATGAGCCACTTGTGTAGCTCTAACAGAACTCCTCAGTACTCGTATTTGGTGGTTTGAAGACCACCACCTCCAGTTCACAATCACTCATTCAGAGATATGTATATAGAGTATATAGAAAGAGATAAACCATATTTTGTCTGCAGTTTATCTCTCCCCCATGCAGGGGTAGCTGGGGGCAGAATGGGTCAAATTTAACAAGGTCACTGGTGCCCAGAAGTGCTGAGCTTAAAATGTCTTGACCTACAAAATCTTGATCCCCATCTGGTGAAGGAGTCGTTGTTTCTGCTCCCAGTCCCAATGTGATAAAAGTAGCCAATGTTATTTAACTGGTGTAAAACTGTATTCTTTTAAAGCACTGTTATACGAAATGGACACCAAATGGACACTTGCTATTGCAGAATCCATGGAATTGATTAGCTTCATTGAACTGAATTATCTTTTAATTACTCTTTGACTGTAGCTGATGACTAGGCATATGTGCTGTAATTGTCAGACAGTGGAAAGGCACATGTGTAACGCAACATAGCTACAGTTATGATGCTAGATGTGATATAAAAGCATCCTGTGAGTGTGACTAAACTGGGACCCAGATTCAACCAGGACTACTTCTCCGCACAAAACAGTAGCGCTAAATAGGCCAGTGGGCTGGGCCGAAGCAGAAGGAGGTGTGGCTCAGGAGGAGCAATTGTTACTGTGATAACCAGGGTGGGTCCCATGGGAATAGCAGATATACATGCATGCAGTTAGAGCTATACATCAAGAATGTCAAATCTGGGTGGAAAAGTGTGTGTTTGTGTGTGTGTGTTCAAGAAAGAGAGTAATGGTACGTTCACACATACAGCGATTTTATCACTGCAAGTTGCCAGTCGCTGTACTATAAAGTCGCCAGAAGGCGTTCCTACTACTGGTTGCCATAGTAACATGGGTGGCGCAACTAACAGTCCACGTTTGACCAGTTTTCTTGCCGCTAAAGTGAAACATCCTGGAGGGAGAGCGATCGATTATAAAATTCACCAGTGTATATATGCATCATATCCTATGAGATGTAGGAGAAGCAGTGTGTGTTCTTTGCCATTGCAGAAATCCTTCTGCTGCAGAAGTGCAAGTGTCAATTAGCTTACTGTAGTTTAGCTTATGGACTTAGTTCTTTTATGGCAAAATAATAATAATAATAATAATAATAATAATAATAATAATAATAATAATAATAAAAACTCACTTTTTGTTGCAATTCAGCAAAATCCCGGTGTAGCTCCTATCTCAGTAAGTGAGCTTCACCATCAGGGTGTCCTTCACTATGTGTTTGATGGTGACCGGGAGCAGGACCGCAGCTCTTCAGCCGTGGCCTCTGTGTTTCCTGGGTGAAGTGTCCAGCTTGGTGCTGCTCGTTCCTGGGCACCGAAGCAATGATAAACCAGACATTTTACACAAGATAGGAGCTATCTTTTTTCTCGATTGCAACAATAAGTGAGTGTTTAATTTTTATTTATTTATTTATTTATTTATTTGCTTGCTATAAACCCGCTAAGATCCTAATTTAAGCTAAGCTAAGCTAATTGGCTACGATGCTCTAGTGAGCATCGGAGGCTATAGATCACGTGCGCTCTACTGTCTTCACTCCCATTGGTAGTCGCTGCACCAAGTCGCTCCAAATTTGCACAAAGTTAATCTTTTCTCAACTTTCAAAGTTGGACACGCCCACATCTAGTTGCCAGTGGTCACTGTCGCTCATGTCGCCGGAAGTCACCAGCTCTCGTTACAAATGAGTGATCTCCGGTCACTTTGTCGCTACGAGTCACTGTATGTGTGAACGTACCTTAAAGGAGCGACACTATCGCAGTCCACAGGATTCTGAATTACAACCCAATATTCCCATCATGGTATGGGTTTAACAGCAGGGGTTATCATAAATTACATCATTTCTGCACTGTTAGCTGTCAGTTTTTATGTTAAACATTTCCCATAAATTTCCTCATGACACTTCTAAATACTGCAGTTTGTCTAAATACCCTTGGGGAAGAGCAAAAAAAAATCCCTCTGTGTTAATTTATTTTTGATTTGAGTTTAAATATTTAGTGACTAATTGCTTTTCATAAATGGTGTTAAACGCATCTCTGTGCAGTGGCTGATTGGAATTATAAATACAGCAGGTGCCTGTGATAATGAGATATTGATATTCACACTAGGTTCATTCGGACCTGTTCAACTCTGACTTGTTCGTTTTTTTTATTGCATTCATTATGCAGTGGATACTTTATGCTCAGTTTCTGTGCTTCTCTAAAGAGCTTCGAGGAGCCCGGGAGCTTCCACGAGGGCTTCAGAGACTTTCTGAACCGAGAAGGTATCATGTTGATGGAAAATATTGTTCAACTAGCTGCACTAGGGCTCCATGGAGATCCCTTTCAGTGGAGCGTAGAAGAACCCTGAGACACCACATAGCTATTTTAATTGGAAGCCAAGTGGTTGGGTTGCATGTTCACCAATGCATTTTCACTAGTGTTCTTCATGCAAATTTACCAGATGGTAATATGCCCCCTTGAAATCAAGTGAAGGATATTTACACAAAATGTAGAGTCCTATCATGTTGTGATGCTATCAAGCAAAGACAATTATTGAGAAGCCTTTAATTACCATAATTCAGTTGATCTCTTCAGCATGTGACTAGGCTTTATGAGTGAGAGCTCTGCAGTATCAGGCACCAGGCGCGAGACTGAAGAATTAGCACATGCATATTAATGTGCATGGCTAGAGTCCTCGATGCCCATGAGCCTATGGTACAAGTGGTGTATGATGTGCTTGGACGGACTACACAAGAATACGTAAGAATCATTTATAATCTTGTCACGACCATGATCTATTGAGGAACGAGAACGCTCAACTTCTTTTCCTGAGTGAAAAAATGCTAAAGGGTCATAGATTGACTATGCAATTTTTGCAATTTCTCACGGTGCTGAGTCGAATCAACAACCAGAACCTTTAATCTCCACAATGATTCAGAACAGCTGGGTCCTCTTTCCAGTAGATCCCCTGTACTGGGCCTGATTTCCATGAACCTAAGCTCTGTAGGTTATAATTAGTGTTAAGGGCCTTAAGCAAAGTGCTGCTTTGTATATCCATTTTAACACACTCCCAAAAGGGCTGCCGTGTTGTTGTTTAGTTGATAACCACAACGTTATGGTAATTTCTCTTTCTTTATTCTCACTAGTGGGGTAAACTTACTTCAGCAGGAACCATGTGTAATGGGGGGACTTTTGGTCTGCTGGATTATAAAGAGAGTAGCACTATGACATGATATTATTGCAGTTTATAGCAGGTTCTGATACTGTGATATAGGTTATATTTGCACATTGCTTACTGACTGACTAACTGACTTGTTTTCCATTGTTGAAATGTCACTGGGCTCCCAAGTGGCACCACAAAAAAAGCATTCACCCTGTCATTGGGAGATCGCAAGTTCAAATCCTGACTGGCTGTGCTGTCTGGGTGGAATGGCTGACATTATTCTCCCCTGTCAATCAAAGCCACTCTAACCAAACGTGGTCATCTGTGAGCTCGTGTTTGTTCAAGAGGGTAGTTAGTGCTTTGCTCTGATTGTTCTGCTGCCCTGTGACGCACCATTTGACGTAGTTTGAAAAGATGTGGCTTCACGTGTCTCAGAGGAAGCTCGTATTAACCTTCACCAGTCCTGGTTGATAGCTGTCATGTAATAGGCGATGCTTCTTAGTATTTGGTGCCCTAGACTATCTGCTTTAAACATAGTAACAGGTTTTAGAGGTCGGTGAAATTTTTGAGCATTAATTACCTATGTTACATTACTTTGCAAGGCACTACTCTCGGGCCTCCCACCCAGCTCCATCAAACCCCTTCAGATGATTCAGAATGCAGCAGCACGCCTCGTCTCCAACCAACACAAGAGAACCTATGTCACACCCCTCTTCATCTCCCTCCACTGGCTTCCTGTAGCAGCCCGTATCAAATTCAAGGCCTTGATGCTCATGTACAAGACCTTGTCAGGAACAGCACCTCCCTACTTCAACACTCTCCTGAAGGCTTACGTTCCCTCACACAATCTGCGTTCAATTAATGACCGGTGCTTAGTAGTGCCAACTCAGCATGGCTCAAGGTCCCTTTTCAGAACCTTCACACTAACTGTCCCTCAGTGGTGGAATGAACTTCCAACCTCAATCCTGACCGCAGAATCTGTCGCCTATCTTCAAAAAACAGCTAAAGACCCAACACTTAACTAACCCCTGTAAAAAAATTATAAAAAATAAAACAACCTTACTCAGGGTCCACGGTGGCTTAGTGGTTAGCACGTGTGCCCTGTGTGTGTGGAGTTTGCATGTTCTCCCTGTGCTGCGGGGGTTTCCTCCGGGTACTCCGGTTTCCTCCCCAAGTCCAAAGACATGCATGGTAGGTTGATTGGCCTGTCTAAAGTGTCCGTAGAGTATGAATGGGTATGTGAATGTGTATGTGATTGGGCTGAATAGGCCTGACTCTGATGTATATGTTGCTCATGCTAAAGACTTTTCCAAGTCCTGCTTTTTTGCTATGGTTAGTTACGGTGATGGTGGGCACGGTGGCTTAATGGTTAGCATGTTTGATTGCACCTTCGGTTAGGGTTCAATTTCCCCCCGTTCTCCCTGTGCTTCAGAGGTTTCCTCCCCCAGTCCAAAGACATGTGTTGTAGGTTGATTGGCATTTCCAAATTATCTATACTGTGCGAATGGGTGTGTGTGCGATTGTTCCCTGCTATGGGTTGGCACCCCATCCAGAGTGTCCCCAGGTCTCCTGGGATAGTCTCCAGTCTCCCTGCAACCCTGTGTAGGATAAGCAGGATAGGAGATGATCAACAGCAGTCCTGGGAAATTTAGCTTTGCCTATTTCTCTTTAAATAAGTCCACTTTGTGGGGTTTGTGAATGCTTCATGTGTGTGTGTGTGTGTTGTGTGTCTGAGAGATAGAGAGAGAGAAACTTAAAAAGTACTTAAAAAGTACTTTGAATTGAATTAAATTGAGAGAGTGAGCAGAGTTTTTTGAGGAACCGAGGGAAATATTGCGCTGATGTTTCAGCACACAGAACTTCCTTCATTAGACCACTTGACTTGGTACTGCATTAAAATTTCAGCCTTTATGAATAAGTCAAAATCCCAGGCTTTAATCACATGTGGTACTGGGTAGACACATTTTAAGGGAGATATTTTCAAAAAATGCTCTACCTCTTGCTAGAAACCTGTATGCTGTGTTTAAGTGTGATGCAGGGACATGGACAGAGTGCTTCAGATTTATCGATCAGAATATGTGTCCTCGGTGAAGGACTCCCCATGGGATCCTTATAGTGACTGGCAGTGTTCCAGATCCAGAAGATGTTCTAAAGTGTCTTAACAGTGTGACAAATCTGCATCCGAGTCACGCAGACTTTATGCACAAGCAAAGTGTGCTGATCAGCATCCATACTTCTTGCGTCTATTCATTCCTAAACAATGGAATAGAGATGCACTTAACACAGACCGCATACCTAACGCCGGACACTGATGGCAGTTTGCCAGCTGTTTGATGCAGTACGGTGTTTGTACAGTGAGTCACATGAATGAATAAAGAGAAAATGAGTGTGGTGTAAGGTGTGTTGTTGAATAATAATCACATTGCCAGCTCTTTCTTTAATGGCTGAGTGGATATAATGCTCTGCTATGGGGAGGAAATGTCAGCTAATGGAAACAGGAAGGGACAGATAATTGGCATTCATTAAGATGAGAGCCCGTTAAAGCAGTCTGTGTTCGTTAATAGGATAATGACATTAGTACTTTAGCGCTGGGAGCGAGACGGGCCAATGCAGGATCAGAGGCGTCTTCAGGACGCAGGATCCTTCTGTCATCTTCAGCACATCCAGGGCACCGCAAGTTCCCTGTCTCTGGTTATTTTCAGGTTACTTTTATTAGTTCTTGTCTTCTAATGGCCAAGATTAAGCTACAGTCAGGATGGAGTGTTTTATTCGGTGCGATTGTGAAATCAACTAAAGATGCAATGTCTGATTCTACACTTGAAATATTTGGGGTTTTTTGTTTTCCTTTTTGTGTGTGGAGGAAAATGGAAAGCGATCAAGTGTGACAGCCAACAGTATGACACTTCATGACTGTTTGTGGCATTTTCTCCATCTACTTTTCATAAATCTTCTATATTCCTCACCTCCGCTCCCTCCCTGTCTCTGCAGCGCTCACATGGTCACGGAGTACATGGGCATAAGGAATGAGAGCTTTATGAAAATGGCTGCCGTTGGTACGTGGATGGGAGACTTTGTGACTGCGTGGATGGTAAGGTGGTGTTCAGTTACACCTCTGTATTTTGCTCAATAAACATAAACATAATATTACAAGCCAGATCACAAAAAACATTGCATTTGGGTTGAAAACAAACCTTGCACACTTTCCAGTGTTCTTCTAGTGGAATTACTGGGTGTTTCTTGCTGATGAGGTTTTGCACTCTGATGGTTGATGTGAAAATTATCCGAAGCAGCTGGCCCGTATCTGCAGGATTTTATGCATTGTGCTGCTGATGCATGATTGGATGATTAGATAATTGCATGAATGAGTAGGTGTAAAGGTGTTCCTAATAAAGGATGGCTTTCACTGCACTTAAACCAACACATGGTGTACAATTAATCTAATTATATATAATATAAAATTATATAATATATTATATATAATTATATCTCAAAAAATTTGAATATCGTGGAAATTTCATATATACTAGATTCATTACACATAAAGTGAATTATTGCAAGCCTTTTTTTTTTGTTTGTTTCAATCTTGATGATTACATCTTACAGCTCATGGAAATCAAAAATCCAGTATCTCAAAATATTAGAATAAAGAACTTATAATACGGAAAGGTCGACCTTCTGGAAAGTATGATCACTTATGCACTCAATACTCGGCCTTGGCTCCTTTAGCACGAATTACTGCATCAATGCGCTGAGGCATGGAGACAATCAGCCTGTGGCACTGCTGAGGTGTTCTGGAAGGTTGCTTTGATAGCGGCCTTCAGCTCGTCTGTATTGTTGGGTCTGGTGTCTCTCATAGATTCTCCATGGGGTTCAGGTCAGGCGAGTCGGCTGGCCAATCAAGCACAGTAATACCACGCTCAGCAAACCAGTTACTAGTACTTTTGGCACTGTAGGCGGGTGCCAAGTCCTGCTGGAAAAGGAAATCAGCATCTCCATAAAGCTCGTCAGCAGATGGAAACATGAAGTGCTCTAAAATCTCCTGATAGACGCTTCAAACAACTTGGATTCTGTGCCTCTCCTCTCTTCCTCCAGACTCTGGGACCTTGATTTCCAAATGAAATGTTGATTGATTTTCATCTTCCCCATGTTTGTGGTGTCTGTACTGAACCACATTGAGAGATTAAAGGCTCAGGAAACCTTTCCAGGTGTTTTGAGTTAATTAGCTGCTTAGCTGATTAGTGCTCTTCTCAGGTCGACATTTCGGTATTATAAATTCCTTATTTTAATTTTTGATTTCCATGAGCTGTAAGCCGTAATCATCAAGATTAAAACAAACAAAAAAAAAAAGACTTTAAATATTTCACTTTCTGTGTAATGAATCTAGTATATCAGAACGTTCCACTTTTTGAATTAAATTGCAGGGAAAAAAAATACTTTTCCACAATATTCTAATTTTTTGAGATGCACTTGTAAACTTCCATGCATTACCATGCATTTATAACCTAATGACAGTTATGCAAAACCAACAGATCATGTGTGAGAATTATTTCTGCATTCTTGCACTTCTATTGTTTTTTTCTTGTTTAACAGGGGAAAAAGTTTCTATATATATATTTCAATATATATATTATATATTTCACTCGTGTATTTCAGTGAAGAAAGTACTAGCTAGTTCTTATACCATAAAATCAGAAAAACTCAAGAAAAAAAAAGAACGTGCTTAATGAGGTTTATACTTGATCACAAGCAAGAGTCATTCTGAGTCACACACAAACGTGCCGTGCCTATGTCTCCTGTCTTGTCTCGGCTGGGTTAGGGATCCTGGGGGACAGAAATGTCTTTAGAGGATGAGTAGCCCCATCAGTTTGGGCTGTTTATGTGTGTGTCTATGTGACAGTGTGTTTGTGTATGCATAAATGTGTAGGTGTGTGGGTGTGGATGGGCTCAGCTTTGACAACCCTATGCTGCCTACATTACATTAGTATGCCTGACAGGAAGGGAGAGAAAAGAGTTCGAGAAAGAGTGAGAGATACAGTGAGAGAGAGACGAGAAAGAGCAAACATTCTCTGAAAGTGCTGAATCGAAACGTTACAAGTCTTTCTTCATTCCATTAATTCAGCACAGCTCTTTCTTAATGACCTCCCTTTCTCCTCTGTGGGGTTTTGCCTTTTTTTTTTTTTTTGGGTGGGGTGGGGGGTGGTATGTGTCATGGTCCAAGGAGGGGACACACACACAGGCGGTTTCACACTGTTGGCCATAGCACAGAGATTTGATGCCAGTCTCTCCCCAGTGAGGAGACATGCTGTGCTCTTGCCTCAGGGCACACTAATCTATCGACACGCTAACCTTGGACAAAATGTGTCATCCTGAAAAGGCCAGATTTGCATAGAAAAAGAGAGAAGCAGAGGGAGACAGGACCAGAGAGGATAGAGAGGCGGCTGAGTTTAATTACTTTTACTGATTCCTCACGGGTGATATTTTTTCCCAAACAGCAGTAAACTCTGACAGCAAAAGCGTGCTCCGACTATGAATCCGTCTATGGGGAACTCGATTGTCTGACTTTTAGAAAAAAGCAAGAGGGAAAACAATGAATTAAAAACTTCTGTCAGTTGTATTATGTCTCTGCTTTCTAACATTCCTGTGGTGGATTCACCAATATAATAGTTGATCAATTTTATGTCCTGATTTCTTCCATATATCCATCGGCTGATATCAGTGTTTAAGAATTAAAAAATGCAATGAGCCAAATTTCCGCTGCTTTTATACGCCAATATTTGAAGCTGTATACAGTATATTTAAAGCAGTTTACAGCACAGGAAAGATAATGATGTGTATCCAAATCCATGTCAGTGTAAGGTAAGAGCACGACTTGTACCCAGTTTTGAGTAGAAATAAAATGAAAAATAAATAAATAAATAGATAAATAAATAAATAGAATAATTTAGCTTCTTTCTAGAAAAAAAAACCCATTTGAAATAAGTAACATTTTCTGTTCTGTTAACAAGTCATAGTTGTTAATAGGTGAAATGTCAAGAAATAGGCTTAATATTTTTATGTTTGCTTTAAAAATTTCTCATAAGAATTATGAGATAAACATATAAACATTGTACAGTATACAATATATTCAATATGTTTATAATTGCTAAGACTTATATTTCTGTACTGAACTGTTATGACATGTACTAAGTATAGTTTCATCAGATTTGCACAGAATTACCGACACGGATCCATCTCCCTCTCTCTCTCTCTCTCTCTCTCTCTCTCTCTCTCTCTCTCTCTCTCTCTGTCAGGTGACAGACATGATGCTGCAGGACTCACTGTACCCGGACTGGGGACGAACAGCTCGTCGCTTCTGGAAACAGGGCAACAACAGAATCGTGCTGTTCTGGTGAGCTACAGGATGATTCTCTCTCTCAGGTGTTGGATTTCTGGGGAAATCATGACAGCCATGTCAAATCAACAGGCAGCAGCGTGTGAGATACTATTATTTCTGTAAGCCAGTTGGAGTATATTTACTGAAAAAGGGCCATTGTAGCCTGTAATAAACATTTGGTGCATTTGTGTGGGCTTGTGCATGTACATGTGAAGAACTTTCATGATAGTAAATCAGCGTGCATACTCCTTTCAACAGCACAGAAGTTTCCTCAGAAGGAACTTCTTATAGAAGTTCTACACTAACCTCAAATCAAATGAGAAATGTTTGGTAAATAATTTTTATGGCTAACCAATGCTGATTCGAAGTATGGAAGCTATGACCAGTGATTAATTTATAAAACGGATCGTTTTGGTTCGGACATCTGATTGGCTGAGCCATGTTCAAAGTCATTATAAAATCCGTGATACACACACACACACACACACACACACACACAATAGTGACTTCATCACAAAAACTGAACTAATTAAATGAAGCAATTATTTCTGTCCATGAATTGCCCTAATATTTTAATATTTGTCTGTTATGTTGCTTAGTAACCATAGCATACACTTACTGTAACAGGCATTGCATAGTTAAGAATCGTTTATTGTGAATAGTATTAATGATAAATGAAAATATTTATTGAGCAGTGGATATCAGATATTCTTATATATGTATTATTAAAGAACCCTCAACCCCGGAGGTGTGTGGCAAACATGTTAACCACTAATCCACCGTGGCCATATATATATATATATATATATATATATATATATATATATATATATACATGTGAAATAATCACATAGCTAGAATCCTGCAGTGACAGTTATTATGGAATTGAGAAGCGGCATGATGCGATTCCATTATTTATCGGCCTGTTACTTTAGCCTTGTAGCTCCTGGCTGATCAGCTATATTTGAAGTAATTGGACAATAGGTGCTAATTAGATTTCCCCCCCAAACCTTTCCTTTAACTAGACATTGGGATGGTTAGAGCATGGCTTAATTCCAAGCATTAGTCATTAGTCAGGGCATTTTAGATTTCTCCTGCCATCTGGTGCAGCATTTGACAGTTCCAGTTTCGGGGGTTTCTCTGTCTCAGCTCCTGATTGTCAACTGACTGGTGTTACAGCAGAGAAGTGCAGGGCATTGTAGGAGAAGGAAACTGGTCAAGTATAATATGAAATAGGTGAAGCCTTGGGTTTTCACTGTGAAGATTATGAAGATTTTTATCTCGTATTGGAGTCACAGCCAGGTCTCAGTGTAACAGTTCACATGACTGAAGCGTGTACAAAAGCTGTTTGGTTGTTCAGCATCGTAGAATAGCTCATCATACTAGGTGAAGGAACTAGACCTGATAACAAACGAGCAATACTTTATTTTCATTATTCTCTTTTCTTCCATAGATTTGTCTAGTAGACTTCCTGCATATCCTCTTCTTAACTAAATTCAGATCTGCATGCATTTTGTCAGGTAACTGTTGATATTGCATTCAAGGACCAGGAGTGGAGGGTGTTGATAGTGTATTTAATGCTTAACTGAAAGTAGCAAATTGTATGCAAGGGTAAGTAGTTGTACGTTTGTGTTTTTCATAATGAGATTTCATTAAGCTTTCATTTATTACGCTGCGCTAGCTTTTGATTTTCTCTAACTGTTGCATACAAAATTAATTCAGGCCTAAATTTCTAATAAACAGCAGGAAGTGGGAGATCAAAGACTATATCAGATCTCTCTTCTTTTTTTTTTTTACAAGAATAACCACATATTAACAAAGAACTTACATTTAAAATTTCACCGCATCATCAGGAAACTTACACAATTTGCTCGCTCTCTCTCTCTCTCTCTCTCTCTCTCTCTCAGGACAGTGCTGTTTTCCCTGACCTCTGTGGTGGTATTGGTTATTAGTACAGATTGGATTAGTTGGGATAATCTGAACCGAGGGTTCTTACCTAGCGATGAAGTGTCTCGAGCCTTCCTCGCCTCCTTTATTCTTGTCTTCGACCTCCTCATCGTCATGCAGGTGAAGTACTGCCCTCTCTGATGACCATTCAACCCTTATATCCTTCTGCTTCCCTCTCTCTTTGTCTTGTCTTCTCCTTGACTCTCTTTTTCCCCTCCCTTTCTCTCTCTATCCACTTTATGCTCTCTGAAACAACTTTATTTTCATGCATTATCCATATTTTTTGAGGATCTCAATGATCATAATCCAGTGTATTATGTGTTTGAGTTTTCTGATTCATGTATAAGGGTGGATTGTTATAGTGTGTCACTAATTTATTCGCATGATACTGTGCCAGTATACTTGAATATTTACATTACGTTTTGACTGGAAGGATGTTTTTGGAAACCTGTATTATATAATGAACAATCAATGCTATTGTGCTAAATAAAGTGAGATTCAATTTATCTGAGAGTATTAGCATTTACACTACCATTAAAAATTTAAAACAACACTAAAATGAATATATACACTAAATAATTGTGAAATAAATCCTGCGCTAATTGAGACACTTAGAGATGTGTCCAGAATAATTAACAGCTCTATAGTTGAGTCCAAAAAGTCTAAGAAATCTGAGAAAGCATTGAGAATGATTGGGAATTTATTGGGAATAAAACATGACAGATGTGATGTTATTGGGAAATGATCAGTGACAGGTTGAGGCATTACCAGGACAAAGTCGATTATTTTCCAATACCAAAATGCCTAGCCGTGTTTTATTCCTCTTATACC
The DNA here is from genome assembly GCA_012411365.1 of Ameiurus melas. Lineage (NCBI taxonomy): Eukaryota > Metazoa > Chordata > Actinopteri > Siluriformes > Ictaluridae > Ameiurus > Ameiurus melas. The sequence continues at coordinate 18,876,914 of CM022764.1, read as the reverse complement.
ACAGATATTTGCCAATGATGATATTGTGAGTAAGTTGTTACTATAGAAATGATAACATTAGAACAAGTACATTCATATAATCCTCTGATTTGCCTCACAGCTGCTATAAAAACTCGCCACCTTTACACCAATCAGATTAGAGAATTTAACAGCACTATGTGGTATGAAATAAATTTACTCATAGAATGCCTTGTATATGCAAAGCACTGATCAAATCTCAAAGTGGAAACTTTGAATATTAATTATTAACATATAGTTTTTTTTCCCCAAACTACTTCAAACCATAAATAGGTGAAAAATACATGACTCACAACACTTTGTAAAGTGTTCCACTATTTCAGACGGCTATGAATCAGCTAATTATCATCGTCTTGGGTAAAAATGCTGTGATTAGTACTTGTTGCAAACCATTTCGGTTTCTGCCAGCCCAGATCCATTGTGTAGCCGTTATTTTGCAGCCATTGTTTCATTCTAGATTGTTGTGGGGCTTTTATTGTCAATACCTTCGGTGGAATTCATTCTAAGTGAGGTTCAGGTCAGATAATTTATTCCAGACAAGAACATTCAACTATTAGGACCTGAAAAACTTTAGTTCTTCAGTGGTATGAGAGTAAAGAGAGTGCTGTTGCAGGGTGAATTGTAATTCTTTGGAAGTACTTGGTTAGATCTATGCAGTTTCAATTATCTTGTACACACTGAATTATGTTATATACTTCTTAAACTACAACCTTGCATTTCTGTTCTGGAGGCAAGTGCTGAGCATCTTGTGGTAAAACCTCTAGTGTATTCGTCTTTTTTACCACATCTGCCAATCTTTGGTAGTATCCTTGACAAGTTATTCCTTACAAAGTACAAAACACACCACTGTCTCTGACGTGGTGTCATTTTTCAGCCTTGTGATGGCCTGCTTTACTGAATCTGGCACATCTTTGGGCCTTACGTTGAGAGATAACAGCATGCAGATCCACAAAATCATGACACTGGCCAATTACTTAGAGACTGCATTGTGCCCATTAGCCTTGAGTTATTGTATCCCTCACAGAGCCACCTCACTTTGATTTAGAGTAAAGTACAGTCCACCCTCACAGGACCTTGAATTCTGCTCACTATGCTATACTCTATACACGTCCAGGGTTGCTGTTTCCATTTGCAGCCCTGTGTACCTTGCAAACATGTTTATTAGCCTTATTTACGATTTCAATTAGCCCTTTACATCTGGAACGTATATCTCCTTGATCCATTCTTTCCCTCACATGCATAGTCAATAAACACCTAGGTCTCTGATACATGTGGTCACCGTGTGTGATGGTTAATCTCCATGCTCTGTAAGAATAATTAACTTTCCTTGTTTGTTGACCCTGATCATACAGAACCTCTTCAGCCCTGGCTTTTAGCTGATTTACAAGACTTTTTATTTAATATACTGCTTTTAGGTTTATTTCTCACTTTTAATGCTGAAAGCAGGAGCTGAAGCTGGTGGAAAGAAGGAGAGGGAAGGAAGAGACTGTAATAATCATCTTTTTAAAGAGAGGAGATTATATTTGTCTGAAATCACAGCATTGTTGACTCAGAAGTGAGTTGATTCATTTCCTATAACAGCAGCTTTGACAGTAGTGCCGGTTGCGGGAGTATCTTTTCATAGTGCTAAGGAGGTTCGGCTTCGGGGAGGGATTGATATCATGGATCCGTTTGTTATATGTGGAACCGCAAGCTTCCATATGTACCAACGATGCTAAATCTGATTATTTTACTTTGTCACGGGGTACGCGCCAGGGATGTCCTCTGTCCCCGTTACTTTTTGCCATAGCGATTGAGCCTCTCTCGATGATGCTTAGAACTCTCCCTGTATTTCAGGGTGTGGTTCGCAATGGAATTGAACATAAACTAGCACTGTATGCTGACGACTTACTACTTTATGTTACAGATCCAATTGTGTCTATTCCGGAAAAAATACGCGTATTACGTGACTTTGGGAAATTCTCGGGGTATAAACTAAACTTACCAAAGAGTGAATGTTTACCTATAAACCAATCTGGCCTAAAGATAAAACAGATTGAAATACCCTTTCATTTGGAACATTCAAAATTCAAATATCTCGGAGATAATGTCACCCGTTCCCATTCTGAATTAATGGCGGCGAATTTTACACCCTTAATCTCATACATGAAGTCAGCCTTCCAAAGATGGGCAGCTCTGCCATTATCCCCTCTTGGCAGAATAAACACAGTAAAAATTAATATTCTCCCAAAATTCCTCTACCTCTTTCAGTCCATCCCTTTGTTTTTACCAAAGTCTTTCTTTAAGAATATAGACAAATTAATCTCGTCTTTCATATGGGCAGGAAAAACTCCCAGGGTTTCAAAATTTTCACTTCAGCGGAGTCGACTGAGTGGTGGCCTCGCATTGCCCAAATTCATGTATTATTATTGGGCAGCTAATATTCAGAAACTGGTGCTGTGGGTGCAGGCCCCCTCTCTTCCATGGTGCCACTTAGAAGCACAGTCTTGCATATCAACCTCCCTCCCTGCTCTTGTGTTCTCCTCCCATCCCATAGCCCTTTCACAATATACAGATAATCCAGTAGTTTGTACCTCTCTAAAGATTTTCTATCAGTTTCCTCGTCATTTTAAATCTATCTCGGCCTCCACCATGGCACCAATATGTAATAGCCATCTCTTTCCCCCCTCCTTTATGGATTCCACATTCTCTCTTTGGGAAAAGAAGGGTCTGAAATGCCTTGAGGATCAAATTAGGCACTTTGTCTCCTCCCTATTCACTGGTTTTCCCTCCTTACCTACAAAGTCTGCATGGGAAGAGGTGTTCAAGCTGAATCCTCATAAAAGGGGCATTATTTCACAAATATATGCAACGATCTGGTCTCAGGATGATTCTTACAATATCAAAACTGTAAGTGCTTGGGAAGACAAATTGAGCCTGGAGCTTGAGAATGATTACTGGGGCAGAGCGTTAGAGAATATATACGGACCACCACGTCCTGTGCTAGACTTAGTTTTATACAGTTTAAAGTGGTCCATAGAGCTCACCTCTCTAGGAGTAGATTGTCTAAAATATATCCCAATGTCCCTGACCTGTGTGAGAAATGCAAAGTTTCACCCTGTAACCTGAGTCATATGTTTGCACTCTGTCCCAAACTACAGATCTTTTGGAACTCTTTTTTCGGGACTATGTCCGACATTCTTAAAATCAAATTGGATCTTTGTCCTTTAATCGCCATCTTTGGTGTTTCATCTCAGTGTCAGCCTCTAAACCATAAACAAGCTGGTGTTGTGGCCTTTGCATCATTGCTTGCTCGGCGTAGAATATTGTTGTCTTGGACCTCTCCGCAACCCCCCTCTATATCAGTTTGGCTTAGAGATTTAATGTTCTTTTTGAAGCTGGAAAAAATCAAGTACAGCATCAGAGGTAGGGGTGACTCATTTTCGGGAAAATGGAATTTATTACTTATTTCAATGATTTACGCACCCTGGAGGTAGATTGAGGAGCGGTAGACAGTGAACATTAACCGTCTTACCCTCTTTCTGTTATTTAATTATTATTATTTTTTTTGTATTATTATTATAATTAAAAAAATATATTTTATTTATTATTTTATTTTATTTTATTTTACTTTATTTTATTTATTTATTTATTTATTTTCTCCCTCCCCCTTTCTTTTGGTTTTGGCTGTGGTTGTTTTGTGGGGGTTGTTGGGTGGGGTGTTGTGTTATAATGTTAAAAACACAAATTTCCAATAAAAATTCTATGGCAAAAAAAAAAAAAAGTAGTGCCGGTTGCTAGGTATATATTAATAAACTCAATCCAATATGTTATTATTTCTTACACATGTGGGTGTATGGTGGATGCTCCAAATAAACTGATTTGGGGGGATAAGGTGTAATTGCCAAAAAAAAAGTTTTCTGTGAGAGGAGACATTTATTTGGAAGAAGTCACCAGTGTTAGCACATTGTACCAGTCAGACAGAAAGACGCCAGGACAGAGGGCTTTGCAGTTTGATTTTAAGAGAGAGAGAGAGAGAGAGAGAGAGAGAGAGAGAGAACAAAAAGAGAGACTGGTGAGGGAAGGACTGTTTATAGCTGCTATAATGTAAGTGATAACAGGAATTAACTTTTCATTCCTGGACATTCATTTTCATTCAGGAAATTCCATTTAATTAACATACATTAACTGTAAACAGATCAAATGTGTGGTCTGTTGTTTAAAAAAACAAACAAACAAATTTTAGGGCTTGTTAGGCAAATTGCTGTGGAATAAGCACAATAAAACACTTTGGGATGTGCTGCACATGCACCACGCCCTGCTGTGGTTTATTCATTACTTTATTAAAGGGATCTTTTGATGTTTTCAAATTAAACTTCTAACACCTACATTCTTTCTTATCCAACATATATCTTTTTCTCTCCATCCCAAAAGACGAGCTTATGTCATAATTCATGTTGATATATGAAAGCTACGGTCATATGTCATCAGCAGCTATTGAGCTCCTACATCATCCACATGCTGTGTAAGTTTTGATTGGGTTTATGCTCTCCTATATCAGTGGCACTACGGGCAGATAATAGACGAGTCTGACATCTGCTCATCTGATGTTTAATGTCACTAGTCACTGCAGGGCCCTGCAGAAACCTTCAACAGAATCTGGGCTTACTTTCTGATTGTGAAGAAATGTCAGAAGAATTCATAAATAGTGAAAGTTCTCTGAACCGTAATAGTCAAATAAAGACTTTTATGGAGTGTGTGAATAATCTTTCTATCTACTAATCTTGGTGTTACCTTTCTCTTTTGCAAAGAGTTTTTTTATACACTGCTTTGTAATTTGGTTTGCTTGTGTGTACTCTAAATTATGAACTTCATCATCCGCTGCTCGTATAACTATGTTTCTTTTTTTTCTTTCTTCAGGACTGGGAGTTTCCCCATTTCATGGGGGATTTGGATATGAACCTACCCGGCTTGTCTACAACTCAGCTAAAATTTAAACTCCCAGTCTGCAAGCGGATCTTCAAGGACGAGTATCATATACACATCACAGGTACGCTTATATTCATTACCTGTTTATGTATTCATCTCCAGCATAAGAGATCATTAAAATATAATTAAAGCAGTACAATTATCTGGTCGTTATATTCTCAGGCATCATTTCCGGTGCATGTAATAAATCAGTTTCTTCCCATAGGACAGACTAAGAATATTTCACGTTAAGAATATTTCACGTAATTATGTATTTGACAATGGTATTTAAAATGTAGGGATGCACTCAGTACTATAGCCCTTCAGCATTGGCTGCCAAGGTTGTTATTTTCCCTTTGCTGGGCCGATTCGTTTCATGTTCCAGCCATCAGCAACATCAAGTTGCCAACTCACTGAACCAAAAAGCTCACCTAGTTCTACAGTGTCTCAGAAGTAAATCCCCTGGAGTTTCTCTCGGTGGTTATCAGGGGCTGCCAACACTTTGCTTGCACTTTTTGCTGCCAGACAATGTTCATGTCCCAGCTATCGACATGATCAAAGTGGAAGCCTGATATATCCAAGTAAAAGTAAAAACACTAAGAAAACTGAGCAAACATAACCAGTTTACCACAAAGCATGGTGACAAAACAGAAAAACACCCAAAATACACTCTTCCTCATTTTCCTTCACATGTCTGGAAGTGTGAACTTTCCAGAACCCTCACAGCATCCGATGTTGTACATTTGTATGGTTATTGTATGAACTATGAATGTGTTATCGTTTCTTTTTCATTGCACTATGAGCAAGGCATCTATGTCACATTTGACGTGTCATGGTTTCCCAAATCATGTTTGGAACCATAAACATACAACAGTTTCTGATATATGACACCTTTGTAAACTTTAAGTTGTAGCCAGTCTGCGTCCTCTTAAAAAGAAGAGCTGGTGAGACTGATACTCATCATCACTCAACAGTTATCTTAAAGACATTTTGGTGGAGGCTTCTAGTTAAAAATTTGTTTCTTAGAATGTAAACAGTGAAGCTAATGCCCATGTCTAAAATAATTTTGTAATCAAAATGTATTAATAAGTAGTTTTACCTAGTAATAGTTTATTTTCCCAAACACATGCCAGATGCACTGCCTTTTTGGGAAGTTTAACTCCCTTATGAAGCTGATTGTTATGATGCCAAGAGTGTGTCAGAAATCCTGTTACAAATCTATCCATCCATCCATCCTGGGATATCGGGGCACAAGACAGGGGACACCCCATACGGGGTTCCAACTCATTGCAGGCACAATCGCACACACAATTACTCACCCATTCACACACTAGGGACAATTTGGAAACGGCAGTAAGCCTACAGTGCACGTCTTTAGATTGGGGGAGGAAATGGGAGTCCCCGCAGGAAGCCCCCAAATCACAGGGAGAAAATATGAGCTCCGCACACACAGGGCGGAGATGGAATACGAACCCCCAAACCCAGAGGTGCAAGGCAAACGTGCTATTTAACAGTGTCAAAGCCTTCATCATTATTCGTAAATAAAACCAGAATTGCATTTTATTGGCCATTTATAAAACGGATATTTTCAGTTCTAAAATCTGAGTTGCAAATACCTCGATATACACACACTTGTGTCTGCATCACAGTCGTTGAGTTATGTAATAATGCACCAAGTTTTCAACCAATAAAAATTTTACATTTGACAAGCCATTGTTCTGTAGATACATTGTGTCCATACATTTTGAGGGAATTGACTGTTCATAAATCTGCTTGCATGAGGAAAGAATTGTTTCCACTGTCTGGTGTTTTTGATGAACATTGATCTAAAGCACCTGCTGGAGGGAAGGAGTTACAAATATGTGGAGGTCTGGCTGAGGGGAGTCAATAATATTTTTTTTCTACCCACTTCCTGTCTCTGGAGAAGAACAGGTCCTTGTGGGAGGGCAGGTTGCTTCCTATGAGTTTTTCACCTGACCTGAAAATACATTGCAGTCTCTTCAGCTCATTACTGGCTGCAGAGCCAAACCAGACTGTTATTGAGGTGGTGCGCACACACTCACTGGTGGCTGTGTAGAACTGGGTCAGCAGCTCATGTAGTAGGTTGCTTGCTGAAATGTCACAAGAAGTACATCCTCTACTAAACCTTTTTGGCAGTACAGTCAGCATTGTCTTCCCATGTAGATAGTGGTCCTTGGGAACTTGAATGTCTCCTCTGCCATCACAGTCTTGTCCAATATGATAATTGGAGGTAGTGATGGGGTAACTCCTGAAATTCAGCTCCACCATTTTGAGCATGTTCAGCTCTATGCTGGTGTGACTCCAGCGAAAAAAAAAACAATAGAAGTGTCCAGTGTTGATGGTTAGTGTTTCTGATGTGAGGGTCCTGCTGCTTCGTACCACTCAGAAAGCTTATAGAGTCAGTTACAGGTGGAGGCTGCTATGCTGAGAAGAAGAGCTTGGAGTGGATCAGACCTTGAATGATTGTATTAAATGCAGAGGTAAAGCAGAGGAACATAGTAAAAATGAAGAAAAAATGTCCTATTACTGGAGTCTAGGCTGCTCACGTCTGTTTCTGAGGTGTGCTTGGAATTTCCACGCACAGTATCTAGACTGTCAATGATCGACTTTAGAGTTTTCAGCAGTAACTTTGGCTGATATCTTATTTATCTCAGTATGCCTTTTTCTGTGACAAGATGAGGGCATATCAGAAACTGACGTTTAGGAGGATCTCCTCTGGAATCTCTGCTCAAACATAACTCACAAGACTTTCTTTGAGATCTAATGACCAGCAACTCAATAGACTCCACGGCTCGACCTCTCATTCACAAACAGAGGACATACTACTGCATCTGAACTTAAGTATAAAGCTTCTCTACTGACCTTCCCTAGTGTTGGTATAGTAGTATAGCTATAATTACCTCATTTATCTTCAGCGTCCATATTACCACTGCTCACTGTACTCCATCATATTCTGTAATATAAATATAGAGCGAGAATATTCTCTCAGAACGTATTTGCTTTACCGCCTCCTTTTCCTGCTACTGTCCTATTTTCCATTCTACCATTTGCATTCACAGATTTTGTACATACAATATTTGACTTGTGTGTGTATTTCTCTTATATAAATAAAGTTTAAGCAAACCTCAAATTATTGTTAGGGTGAATCATGACTATCATCAGGTTTGTTTCATTTGAAGTACCTTTGACTGATGACACTGTTATTGGAATTGTGAAAACTGTTAATGATTCTGAATATCTAACTGAACAGTAGTAATGAATCGACCACTCCTACGTTTGGTGCATCACATCATTTGGTTTCAGTGAAACCTAACAGCTGCTCGTATAAAAGATTATTAGCCGAGAGTTAGGAAAACACTTCTAAGAATCTGCCCTTTTTAAATCTAGTGCACCATCTTTTTCTTTTTGATGGCTATTGTGGGAATGGACTTTAGTTCCCTCATGCACTGCTTAATGAACCGCATACTCAACAATTAGCAGTTAAGTGTTAACCTTAATCCTTAATGTGTTGCACTGCAGTTCTCTTTTATGAGAATAATCTTGCATTACTACAAGTAAACTTCTGAAGTGTTCAGTTCAAATCTTTCCTGAATGATTATTCCTTTCATAATCAACATGTACAGGCTGATTTGAGGCTTGTGTGTCCGTTCTCCACTGCCCTCTAGGATGAAAGCATGTATGTGTAATTACTAATTTCTCTTCTCAAGCAAGATAACTGCTCTTTCAGGTGTTTATAGCAGTTCATACAATTTAGTAGGAACATTTGTACACTCATTCACGCATTTATCAATCAGCCCATCAAGTAGGAGCAGTGCAAGAGCAGTCTTTTCCAATCGTCAACTGTCCAAGTTCAGGTGAGCCTGTGTCCACTGTATCCTCAGATTCCTGTTCTTGGCTGACAGGACTGGAACCTGATGTGGTCTTTAACTCTTGTAGTCCACCCGTCTCAAGGTTCAGCCTATTGCAGATTTCAGTACACCACAGTTATAAAAAAGTGGTTATTTGAGTTTTAGTCGCTTTTCTGTCAGCTTGAAGCAGTCCATTCATTGTCCTCTGACACCTCTTATCCACCTGCAGAACTGCCTCTCACTGCATGTTTTTTGTTGTTGTTTTTCACACCATTCTGTGTAAACTCTGTAGACTGTTGTGTGTGAAAATCAGAAGTTTCTGAAATAGTCAACCTAGCCTGTCTTACTTCAACTGTCTGAAGACAACGGAAACTCTTGACTTCTGTCTGCATGGTTTTATGCATTGCACTGCTGCCACATGATTGGCTGATTGGATAATTGCATGAATAGGCATGTGTACAGTTGTTTTAAAGCTGTGATTGAGTCTTTCAGATAACTCTTTAATTTTCTTTATTCCAGGCAAATGGTTTAACTATGGCATCATCTTCTTGGTGCTCATTCTTGACTTAAACATGTGGAAGAACCAGATCTTCTATAAGCCCTACGAGTATGGCCAGTACATTGGACCAGGAGAGAAGATCTACACAGTAGAGGAGCCAGACACTCTTAGCCACTTCAACCGCAGCACACTAACGTGGGAATGGCGATCAACTAATGTAGACCCTCGCACCAACCTCACATACATCCACAGAGACATGTTTCTGCACAGCCGCTACATTGGGGAAAGCCTGGATGTCAAATGCTTGGCATTCATTCCAAGCTTAGCTGCCTTTATCCTCTTTGGTTTCTTTATCTGGTTTTTCGGACGTTTCCAGGACAGTGAGACATTCCTGGAGAGCCAGGAAAAGGCATACGAGCGCATCAAACGTAAGTCACCTTCAGATTTGGGTGTCACACCTGAGGAGGTGCATGTATCAATGAGTGAGAGCCTGAAAAAGAGTGGCACTCCAATGTTGCTGCTAGTGGACACTCACCATTTCGGGTCCTCTACTAACTCCATATCCCCCTGTTCTAATGAGACCCAGGAGACACAGCCTAGCGGTTCTGTAGATAAAGCAGCATGTGTCGAAGCTGCAGATGTTAACAAACTGACTCCATAACCTTAAGTAAAGCTAATATAAACTCTGGAGAGTTGAGTTATGTTTCTGCTGAGCTCCTCCAACTCCATCCTTGCCAATAACTGAATACATGCCTCTAATGCAGGGCCTGCAAAGAGACATTATAAGCTAGCAGTCAAATTCTTTAGAGACCTGCTTTCAAACTTGTAATAGAGGAGATCGTATAAAATTGCACAGTGTGTTTTCTACATTTTAATAATAAGCTTTTCAAAACACCACTAGTGGCACTGAAATTTTGGTACTTCTTATAGTTCAACTTTCTTTTCATTAGAGTATTGTATATGGTCCAACGGTGCTTAAGCTTTTTTTTAATTTATTATTTGTTTTTTTTTAACATATTTTTTATTGAGCTACTTTGGTGCCTACATGGAAAATCTATTCATATACCAAGTGCACGGTAAAGTAGTCATGAGGAATATTCGGCAGAAAAATCTGTGCCTTCAGTAGTTGTGTCCATTATTGGACGGTAGAGGTTAAAGGTGTTTTGAGATGTCAATACATTATATTTATCTGTTATGCAAAACAATGTGTTCACAATGTGTCTTGTATTAGCATTTTATCATTTATAATGAATTCAAACATTTATTTAAAAAAAAATAATAATTCAGACCAAAACCAATTATACCAAATACAAGACTGAAAAAATAATAATCACCACCATATGGTCACTCAATAAAGTGTTGAATTTTCACACAGATCTTGTCTGTTTGTCGTTTAAGTAACAGGCAATCCATCAAGATATCCAGAATTTTGCATAGATTTTGCTGGGTTTTATGTAATTTGTCTCATCTTACTATGATCAGTTTTCAAGACTGCCATTTGGACTTTAGATCTAGTGGCACAATAAATAATAAACTGAGATCGGTCTATTAAATATGAACTCTATCAGTCATTCATTGAAGACGTTTGGCATGACCAAAGTTTTTGTCTGTATGTTTGCTTCTGTTTTTGCTCATTTCACATTATGCTGTTAAATTGTTTTCTTTTCTAATAAAATATGAACGTTTGTTGAGTAAATCTCACGTACTTGTCTCAAGTAGTGTTAAAGATAAATGACGTTTCGCAGCATCGGATCAGTGATACTTTCTTGATGAAGTCTGGGTTGTTTTGTGTACTGGTGAAAATGATGCTGCTGGTCTTGAAACACATCCAGAAGACCAACTGTTTCCATTTCAAATAGGCTCGGTCCACAGTGACCCTGTTGCCAAGCAACCCTTCAGGGCCGACCTCTTCCAGCTGCTGCCCCAGTTAGTTCATTAGGGAGGGAAAATAACTTTGTACAGCCAAGGCAAAACAGCTAATTTAGAGGAAACTTTAGTAAATGACCATCAGCTCAAATTAAGGATAGCATATAATGGTTACAAAAGCATGCATTACTAGACCTTACCATAAGACTTTCAACTATATGACTCTTATTCATTAGTGACCAGAAATGTTGATTGGGTTGTTATCAGTAAAATGAATAATGAAGGACATAATGAATGATGTTTGTGAGGCAGAGGAACAAAAACAAAATGTAATTTTTGCTAATGCAAAACCCCATGTAAGAACCAGATAATTGCAGAGGATTATGAGAAGATAGATGGAGTAAATGAACAGGATTGTAGATAAGACAAAACAATATGTCCACAAATGAGTAGCATTTTGTGAGAAAAAACTTGGTATAATTGATTTTTTTGGAAAATAACCTACTTGAAGTCTAGGCCAAGAAACTGAGACAGCAGCTGCATCAAATTGAGTTGTTCTCTGTCTGGCCATCGTCTAAATTTCTCCCAGATCAGTTGTCATGTCATCTCTCTCTCCCCCATCTACTAGATCACAGTATAAGTTGATAAGTCTGCCATCAAGCCTCGGCAAAGCTTGAACTCTGAGGGCTCTCTGAATCTGTCAGACTTCCATCATGATTGCTCCTGTGAGATTGTGGTAAAGATATCTTTTGTCAGCTGCTGGTGTGTGTGTGTACGTTTGAGCTCCGAGATTGCCTTTGACACTCACACAGCAAGGGTGAACTATTGGACAAATCCCAGGGTAGAGTTTGTCACTTGTTCAGAAGTGAAATACTAAGAGACTTCTCTTTTTTCCTTTCTTTCTATCTTTCATTCTCCCCCTGCTCCATTTCCTTTGAATTGCTTTCTCCACAGACATGAAACTGCATTTTTATCAACCCTACTGCAGGAAAGAGCAAGGCAATATCAGGAGGTCCTCTTGCCATAAAGAACTAGGAAAATGAGAAATTACACATTTCTGCCCTCTTCCGGTGTAATAGCCATCTTCCAAATTTAGACAATATAAAAGTTTTATCATGATGATAGCGAACAGTACAGCATATCTTTCTAATTACTTTTGGCACAAAAATAACTCACAGTGGTGATGTATAAGTAAAAGAATCATTCATCATTCAGCTTTAGTAACCGCTGTATCCTGATCAGGATCACTGCAAATCCAGAGCTTCTCCTGGAAACACTGGGTGTGAGCCAAGGTCACGCCCATCACAGGGCACCATGTACACACACATTCACACTCTCATTCATATACGGGGCAATTTAGCATAGTCAATCCACCTGCAGGAGGGTTTTTGGAACATACAGTGGTGCTTGAAAGTCTTTTCTATACTTCTGCATAAATATGACCTAAAATATCATCTAAAAATGATATTTAGTTGTGCTAAAAGTAGATAAAGAGAACCCAGTTAAACAAATCAGACAAAAATATTATACTTGGTCATTTATTGATTGAGGAAAATTATACAATGTTACATATCTATGAGTGGCAAAATGATGTAAACCTTTGCTTTCAGTATGGTATGACCCCTTGAGTATGGTATGACAGCTTGAATATGGTATGACCCCTTGTGCAGCAATAATGGCAATTAAACGTTTCCGGTAACTGTTGATCAGTGCTGCACATTGACTTGGAGGAATTATAGCCCATTCCTCAGTACAGAACAGCTTCAACTCTGGGATGTTGGTGGGTTTCCTCACATGAGCTGCTTGCTTCAGGTCCTTCCTCAACATTTCTACTGGGTTAAGGTCTGGACTTTGACTTGGCCATTCCAAAATGTTAACTTTAGTCTTCTTTAAACATTCTTTGGTAGAATGATTTGTGTGCTTATGATCGTTGTCTTGCTGCATGACCCACTTTCTCTTGAGATTCAGTTCACGAACAGATGCCCTAACATTTTCCTTTAGAATTCGCTGGTATAATTCAAAATTCCTTGTTCCATCAATAATGGTAAGTTGTCCTGGCCCAGATACAGCAAAACAGGCCCAAACAATGATACTACCACCACCATGTTTCACAGATGGGATAAGGTGTTAAGGACACAGAGACTGAAGGTTAACAGGATTTATTGACTTGAAGAGGAGGCTGGAGTGTGTGGTAAAGAAGTGTGATAATCCATAGTCGGGGTCGGGATTCAAGCTCAGGTCCACCATGTGAGTCGAGGTCAGAAGTGTACCGCACTAAAGCCGGAACAATCTGGCGATGAGTGGCTGAAGAACCAGGGTTTATATACACTGCTGAGAGATGAGCTGCAGGTGAGTTACTGATGCACTCCGACCACAGAGAGATGGGCACCACGACCTGAGACACACACACACACACACACAACATGAACACAAGGGAGGTGAAAACACTGGAAACATGGGGAAGGGATAAACAGAGAAACACAGGAAAATGCACAGACTTCTAGATGGATAATGACATAAGGGTCTTATGCTGGAATGCAGTGTTTTTCTTTCTGCAAACATAACCCTTCTTATTTAAAACAAATAAATGCTCAATTTTGGTCTCATCCATGCACAAAACATTTTTCCAATAACCTTCTGCCTTTTTTTTGGAGAGCAGTGGTTTTCTCCTTGCAACCCTGCTGTGCACACCTTTGTTGTTCAGGGTTCTCCTGATGGTGGACTCATGAACATTAACAATAGCCAATGTGAGAGAGGCCTTTAGTTGCCATAGGTTCCTTTGTGACCTCATGGACTATTAGACGTCTTGCTCTTGGCATGATCTGAGCGTTGCCAGTGTTGATTTATGAATCAAATAACATTTTATTACTACCAGTGTAGGAGGAACCTGGAGAACCTGGAGGAAACCCATGCACAGAAATTACACCATGACAGTTATCACAACTGAGAAAGTTTGATTTGCTTACATAGTTATAAATAAAACCCTTTTGCATTGGAAAATAAACATTATAAGTGCCATTGTTGTATATATTTTTATAGTTTCATAGGTAACTGCTGTGCCTTTTAATTCATTTCTATTGTTTGTCTTTAATTTATCAGTGCAACTTGTTATAGGCACTGCATCTATAAATTGGGGTAGCTGAAAAGATTAGTGTTTTCTATGAACCAACTGATTAAATGTATTTTTATAGAAGAGTTTTGAGGTTTTTTAATAATGACTAAAAGCACAGCTAAGGTTTTGTAAGAGCTCGTAGATGATCGTGTCTTCCTTCGAAATGTCTATTAAGATAATGCAAACTGGTGAACTTAATTACTAGTCGTCTTTAAGGCAGACTCACTAGTATTAGCTCCCTTCAGGTAGAGACATCTGTTGAATTACTCTCATCTCTCCAATAGAAAATTGGACATTTAGGAGCCAGCTGGACAAACCCAGCACGCCTGCTGTGACTCCACTTTCCAGCCTCTGGCCAAAAGCCACCACTCACTGAGAGCTGCTAAAGCCAGTCGTGCCAGGAGACACTGTTGCCAAATCCATCCCAAACACTCTGAGCTGGGTGTTATCCTACTGGCGGTTCAGCGATAATAAGTTCATGATGATGAAGTATATTCCTGTGACCTTAGTTCATTCTCCTCTAAGGCCACATTTTGAACCCACATTAACCTTTTTAAAATTAGTCACGGAACTCCTTCAAGACTTCTTCATGGATGACTTGGTTTTCTCTGATTCTGGATTTTTCTTTTCTTTATTCTTTAAGTTAGAGTGTAATACAAAAATGTAAATAAAATAAATAGTAATAATAAAAAGATTTATAAAATGAAAAAGGTAGAAAAAGAGAACATTCCCCTTTCACCCAATTATACATTTTCCTAGTTTTGTGAACTAGTACATTTTCCACAAATATGTGAAATTTTATATTTGTATTATGTACATTTTGTACAATGTATCAATAGACCCAATTAAGGTTAACATTGCCTTTTCTAACCTCAGAAATGACATTCTCTTATTCAGTGTATGAAGAAAGGTGTTTTATGACTCCATTTATATGGAGCCATTAGAAGGGCAAAAGGCACTTGGGCAAAAGGTCTCAGAAAGGTACTTAATTGATAGCCTGGAAGATTGATTTCTTTATCAGTTACGCCAAAGTTTTCTGTTAATGGAGGCAGAATGTAACAAATTATAAACACTATTGAATGTATTCTGTAAATTCAGTCTGTATGGAGATTGGGATGAGTATATGAGATCCCATGAGATCCCATCTGTTTAATCGTAGGATAAAGACGATCAGTCAAAAAACAATATATATTTTCAGTGACCCTTCCTCTAAAGGGGAAGTGCCAGAAAAAAGTCCTGCACAGCATAACAGAACCCATATAAGGGTCAAGAATTCCGGCTTGGTGTATGCACTCACTTACTTGATGAAAGATGACTCATCTGACCATGTCACTTTTTGCCTCAACTCTGTAGACCACTGCCTGTGGGGGTTTTGTACCAGAAAACTCTGAAATGTGCATTCATCTTTATAATAATGGGTTTCTGCCCTGCAACTCTATTATAAAATCTAATGATATAATAGATCTCTCTATATAGTTGTGGACCGTTCTTGCTCAATCTGAACACGTCGTGTATTTACGTTCTCAGTCACCTGAAGAACGGTTGCCCTTCTGTTTCCATATCGCAATAATGCACAAATATCACAGTCAGTAAATGTGTGCCTTTAACCACAATTTCCAGTCCTATTAACTGATGTCTTTCCCATAGGTCTAAATGAAGATGTCACTTTAGTCAGTATTCCAACTGAGGAGTCTTCATGACTGAAGCACATGCTGTCTAGTCCCAATAATGAACACTCTTTCAAAGTCAGATCTTTTTAGATCTTTTCCACATTCGATCTTGATCCGAAATGGAGGTTAACTGTGCCTGCTTGGGATTTTATATACATGTCACAGAGCATGGTAGGAGGTTAAATGCTTAATTGTATAATGCAGTACATCTGTCTGTAAGCATCTGCACTCAGTATGTTTCTCCCTTTATTTAATCAAGTTTTTTTTTATTTAATTGTCACCCATCTGTATGTATTTAACCAACTTGTGTTGTAATTGTCTAACTTGACAGAGAAAGCATGCCTTTTTTGTTTAATTACCATGTCATCCTGGAATCTTCAAAAAGAATGTTGTTTACATGCTACATACTTACATTCGACATATTGATTTATAATAGAAGTACAGAGGTAACTTACAGATATATGTTTATATATTTCTGAGAATTCAGTCCACCATGTAGGGTTCAGTTACAGGTCTGAGACACAGGAATCTGGGTAAAATTGTTCAGGTTGAGGATGATCAACTAATGGTTAACTTCATGTCAGTTTAATTAAATTTGTATTATTTCCAACATCTATTTCCGTATTTGATACGTAATATTTCATTTTAATTTTAACACACTGTCACAGGATTTATTCCATACACTTTGGTGGAGTTGCTAGGCAATTATTTTTGAAGTGTTTTTATTATACTCATATATTAATCATCTTGACTTAAATACTGTTTGCTCAGTTAGCTTGGTATTCAATTTCTATGCATAATTGTGTTATATAATACAGGATATGAAAAGTTTGATTGAAGTTGGTCCAATTTTTTAGGATAAACTTTTGTTTGTTTTAAAATATACTTTAAGGGATTCCTCTCCACCAAAATATGCTTTGAGAATTTCACAATCTGCATTAAGGGGAACATCATGGAAGGGTTTCAGATTATATAAATTTGAAACAAAGTTTTAATCTGCAAATAACACTTTGTGTACTGTAAATCCTCATGACTGGGAGGCAGCAGACTAAATTAGGATATGGTTAAACCTTTTGCAAAAAAAAAATGTGTATAACTAATGCACTGGAGAGAATAAGGATTCTTGCTGGAAACAGATTGAAACATTTTTACCCTCTGGATGACTGCAAAAAAAAAAGCCTGAGATGCAAAAATTTGTGGCCTAGAATATAGAATATAGTTCACGTCTCCACCTCTTATCTGATGATCGATGGTTATCAAGGTTTGTCAGGGATTTGAAATGCCTATTAAACTAATTACAGTCCAGGTTGGTGGAGGTGGTGTGGGAATGTTTTTTTTTTTTTTTCTGAACCACTTCGGGCTTGTTAATACCAATCAATCATCAAAGTATATTTGAGTATTTTTGCTTACCCTTCATGGCCACAATTTACCATCTTCTAGTAGCTACTTCCAGCATGATAATGCACCATGCAACAAAGCAAAATCGTCTCAAACTGACTTCATGAACATGACAATGAGTTCAATGTTGCTCAGTGACCTTCACAGTCACCGGATCTGAATCCAGTAGAACATCTTTGGGATGCGGTAGAACAGGAGATTCACAGCATGAAAGTGCACCTGAAAAATCTGCAGGAATTGAGTGATGCAATCAAGTCAACATGGACCAGAATCTTGAAGGAAAGGAACCATGCCATGAAGAATTGAGATTGTTTTGAGATCAAAGGCAGGACGTTCCCAGTATTAGTATCATGTTCCTAATAAAGTGCTCAGTGTTTGTATATGGATATAATTCTTATCATTACAGCCATTAATGAGTTGTAATTTATTGTAGTAACAATGTACAGAAAAAAGACACGACAAACAGGAAAAGGGAAATTAATTCATCCCACATTTACCTAGTGGTTTCAATCAGACATTATCCTGTAATGGATGTAACGGATGGGTGACCTCCAAGAGTCCACTTATTCCTGAATCATTTCCAGGATATACTCCGTGTCTTATTAATGGAATGGATGTTTGATAAAGAATAATTCTTTCTAGAAAACTGAATACTTGTACTTTCCAGTTTCCATGCAGACAGAATGAAGTACAAAACTACAAGAAGGGAATCTCTCAGAAGTCAATTAAATGAATTGATTTAGGATTCTTTACACTATAATAATAATCCATCTCGGGAAAGTAAATAAATAATAAAACACCATTGCAAATCGTTAACAGATAAGAACCAATATAAACCTTTAATGATTTCAACTAATTCTACTGTAAGTTCCAAACAAACCAGTAAACAAATCAGAAACTAATACAACCGAATGTTCAATAGTCAGATTTGTATCTCAAAAAGTGACAGCAAAAGCAGTGCATTGGTCAGACAATCATTCATCAGAACAGACATTAACAAAACTTGTTAACATAAGTAACATGCTACTTCATTTGAAATGACCACTCATACAATTTTGTGAAGTTCTTCCAGAATGTTGGGTTGAAAGTAAGCAGTAGTTATAACAGCTCAGGTCACTTAGTTTTAGTTTGCTTCTGCAGCATCCTAACATTAACTAATAAACACAATCTAAGCTAACATTAACTAATAAACATGCACTAAAATTAAAATTCCTTACACAGTAAAACACCTTGGATTTTGTTGGCTTGAAGGGCATGAATAGATCCAGTTTACTCTGGCAATCCTGCTGATCTTGGCACACTGGCAGTTTGTGTGCAAAACCAAATTACTACTGTATTAAACAATATGTCAGTCTATGTACTGGGTAATACTATGGAAAAAAACAAAGCTGTGACCAGAGCATGATTCGTTGTCATAAGGTAGAAGTCTGAAACAGATGCATTTGAGGCTGATTTTGAATGAAATATCAGGCAAGCAAATCCAATACATAAGGCAAAATCAGGGTCAAAAACATAAACCAAAGGAAAAACAAAGGTAAAAAAGCTAGCAAAATTAATAAATAAAAAAAATGACCAAGGACCACAGTATCTCAAGGTTTGGTAAAGGTTCACCAAGTACACAAATTAACTTCACCACAATAGTGTTGGTAAAAGTCGCATATATAGTGCTGGTAATGATTAGAGACAGGTGTGCATGGTTTAGAATTCAGGAGACTGTGAGTGGGCTAATGTTCTTATGTCTTAGGATGTGTAGTCTGTAGCAGCCATGTTTGTAGGCCATGGTGTGTTCTGGGAAACTGAGTTCGCTGACTGTGATGTCCTGTCATGTTTATTTTGAACAGTTTTAAAGAAACGATCTATCATGTATATTCTGTCCATCAAATATAAGTGACGCTTCCACCTACTGAAGCATATTTCACCCAGACACACTGTGTATCCCTTATAACCTTTTATTTAATATTGCTAAGGCTCAGAACTGACTCAGAGAAGATTTTCAATTCTTTCCTAATCCCTGTTTAAGCGGTTTTATCTGACAATTAGCTCTGCAGTGTTGTGATTAATATAACTTCAGATTTTACCTCTTTAAGACAAAAATTTCACATTTGTAGCATCAGATTTTCATGAGTAAAGTGGACGCAAAAATAAATGCATGAAAACACTACATTTATTGCGTTCATTAAAGTTATTTTCATGTGTAATGCATATACGGTATATTATTATGGTATACAGTATATTCTATGCATTTTATGTCACCTCTATAACACTGATAAATTGCTTTATACAGTATCTGTAATGCGTAAATATTACTTTTAAATATGTGTCCGCATTCTCCCTGATCAATGCTATGCTTGCACAGGCAGCACAGGCATCTTGCACAATCAAGCTTTTATTTAATTTTTTTAATCCAATTCTTATCTAGTGTTGAGCCAGTAGATATAATTTACACTTGGTATTTAGTTTAGCTTTGTCATTGTTCTTAAATAATTAACATTTATTTCCCTTAGCTAGAACTCAATCCACTGAAAATGCTTTTAAAATATCATAAAAAGCATGCCACTTTCACAGACGTCCTTTTCTACCTGCAGAAGTGGTCATAGATACTCAGGAATAAAGCATTTTTCTGTGAAAACGTATATATGAAGAGATAAATAATGCTACCTGTTTGTGCAGACCCAACCACCACCTTGTTTACACAGCATCCCTGTGTATACCTGTGGCCTTTTTTTTGTTGTTGTTAACCCAGTGAGCATAGAAATCAATTTATTTCTATGATTTATGTATAAAAGATACGATTCTGAATTTTACATTGTGGCTGATGTCTCATTTGTGTTTTATGAATTCTTCTGTCTGCATAGCCTTGCATCGTATCCTAGTCTAGTTTCTAGTGTATATGATTTTGACCTTGTTGGCAGTGTTTTGCATTTGCATCAGGGAGATTCTCCATTAAGACTCAGAATTTGATTTATTTGTTGCACTTAGGATAATTGAAACCATATAAGTACTAGTATAAGTATAGTATACTTTCTATTTTTAATTGTAGTTTCTCTTTCTGACTGGACATGGGTTTTCATGCTGTAAAACATTAAAGATCTGGCTAGCTAGTCTAACGCACTCAGCTAGCTAATAGCTTACCTGTACAAGTTTCTGCAGGTTGGAGTTTGAACTGTGCAATGCTGACATTTCCAGGGGTTTTGGCTTGCATAATTTGCCAGTCATTATCATGATGTAGTCAAATATTGTCATGGTGTAGTCATGATGCAGTTTATCCTTTTTTTTCTTTTTTTTTTAAACTCAGGTAAAAGTAATATTATTTAACTATACTCAAAAATGTACAGTTACAGTGAAACATGCATTCAAGTACTGTAATGAGACTACACGTAGTTCATTACCTTCCAACCTTGCTAGATTTTACTCAGTTGATTCAATTAATGAAAAGTGTCTAATTATTACACAGTGTTGCCAAATATTACACCCATATGTGCTTATTGAACATCCCATTCCAGATTTAGTCCACTTTACTGTTATAAAACCTCCACTCTTCTGGGAAGGCTTTCCACTAGATTTTGGAGCGTGGCTGTGGGGATTGCATTAGTGAGGTCAGAAACTACTTACTACTTACACTAAGTGATATTTTGTCGTTGTAAAATGATTCAAATATAAGCTCTGTTTTGCTCAGAACCAACTGGGCAGCCCTTTTCCTTGTAAACCTGCAGTCTAGCAATCTAGCTTGTAAAGCATATTTTCTCTGGTTTCCATGTTAATTATTGTGTGATAGTCATGACTATATTTTAATCAGTGAGATCGCGACTTGCGCACCTCTTGCGTATGAGTTTGTGTAGTGCATGATCTGCGAGTTGTACAATGTTGAGAAGCTCTAGTTTCTCACTTCACAAATAAATTGGGAATTAATTTCTCCCCTTTTGATTGCAGTCAGAATGTAACAAGACATTAAAGCATGTGAAATTGTTTAGAAAAAAAATGCATAAGAGAAGCTTTTAGCAGAAGTAATAGATATTCATTTATTCATATATCCTATATTCTACACATCTCACCCGAAATCCTATTTTTTGGGCAATTGATCAAATTTAATGTCCGATTAATTACATCATCAACAGCACATGATGTTGCAATCAGTTCTTTGTACTCTAATGTATTCCTCCCCTTGTCCTTAGAGTACCACTGAGCATGTCATTTTAATTCATTTAAGATAATCTATGCAGATTAAACAACGGATTAATCTACATACATTATTTTGAATAATGTAAAATCATTTAGGGAGATTAATATATTGTTTAATATTTCTTAATAACCAAATAGCCAAGAAAATAATCAAAATTGGCAAAAGAACAACTCTATATCTATACTGTCAATAAAAATGCCAGAAACTATAAATAAACATAAATATGACAGTTGGCAATTCTAGATTTGGAAACCAGATAATCCCAACTACCTCATGTTTGTCACGGGTAGACCCAAGTCAGACTGTGCATGGAAACTTTATCAGGAAGTGATTAATAGTAGCCAGGATATCTGCAGCACGTACAGTGCCTTCATAATGAATTCATTTAGTTCACTATTAAAAGATAACAAAACAGATTCTGTGGCTGAAGGTTTCCAGGTCCCATGTTATTTTCTAATATTGGATGTGATTGAATCAAAGTGTGGAGCTTATTTAGTGATATCATTAACTTAGATCATGCAAAATGCACAAATCAGGTTTTTCGAATCTCATTGCTTGTGCTATAAGACTGAGCTTCAGCTTGACGTCTACCGCACAATTCCACATGCTTTGCATAAGATTTTTTTTCTTTTTCTTCTTCCTACAGCAGAAATATTTGCAGATACAGGGTGTTTAGCACAGTCCATTACAAACCTCTTTTCTTTTCCAAATGTTTTTTTTTCTCTCTTTAGCATAAAGCACATGGTACACTTGCTTTACTTTACTTCAGAAGTAAAACAATGATTTATATATTATAGAAACAATGTTTTAAATAAAATTCTTCCACCCATAACACAAATAAAAACCTTTAAAGAATCTTTCTTATTGAGAGTCATTTTAAATTTTAAATTTGCTGAAACATTGGACAATCTGAATTCACATTATATACGCAGAGCTGTGGGTTAAAAAGGAACAGATCTGCAAGTCGATAAGTCCATAAATGAATTTCTGATCAAATGCAGGTGCAGAGAGAGAGAGAGAGAGAGAGAGAGAGAGAGAGAGAGAGAGAGACATGGAAGAGAGAGAGAGAGAGGGAGAAAGAGAGAGATATGGAGAGAGAGAGAGAGAGAGAGAGAGAGGGAGAGAGAGAGAGAGAGAGAGAGAGAGAGACATGGTAGAGAGAGAGAGAGAGGGAGAAAGAGAGAGATATGGAGAGAGAGAGAGAGAGAGAGAGAGAGAGAGAGAGAGAGAGAAAGAGAGAGAGAGAGAGAGAGAGAGAGAGAGAGAGAGAGAGAGAGAGAGAGAGAGAGAGAGGGAGAGAGAGAGAGAGAGAGAGCTGGGGCTTTTGGACTGTATCCTGGGTGCTGAGCGTATAATCTACAGGATCAGCTCCATCAGCAGATTCTGCTCTAAAGGGAAAAGGTGCAGCCAGAGAGCTTATTACCACTCAGACCTGAACCTACTGAATGGATGAAGAACAGAACCATTGACCTATAGGTGACTAAAAACTAAGACTAAGGAATTCATTAAGATTGTGAGATAAATGTTTCTCATTGGTGTGGGAGATTTACTGTTGTCCAAGTTCTCTGGCTGGAGAAATCACCATTGGCTTCAGTGAGTGTAGTATATCAGTTGAATTAAAAATGAGGTTTATGATTTAGTATTGTGCAAGCTTAATGCTCCCTAAAGCACATTTCAGCATGCTGGACATGTAGTGAGAAGACCAAGAGAGATAAAAAAAAAAAAAATGTAAACAAAAAACAAAACAAACAAACAACAATGCAGTCCAAGTGTGGAATGACCTTGTGTGTTCTGTATGATGTGAGCACAAGGTGCTGCGTTTACATTTAAGACATGCTCCTATTTTCCCTGCTCTGCCTAAAAACTGCTGAATTCTCAAACAATATTCAAATATGCAAGAAGATAAGATGTCTGGATGTAAAATATGGGAAAATTAAATAAAATCCTTCAAACGGAAAGCAGATTACACCCGCATATTTATTTGTAAAAAGAAAAAGTTTATTTTCAGATTTTGGTTGTCCAGAATTTGAAGTGAAATGGCCTCTGACCCCTAGCCAAACCTGCTCAATCGACCGTGGCTACTCATCCAACATGATTATGTTTGTTGAAACATAGTAGTTAAAATGAACATTTGGTGAGTGTAAAAGAGCCCCCCTCTCCCCCACATTTCATGCTTTAATCATATATTTATTTAATAACATGCATTTTATGTGCACATCTTGGGTAAAATTCCACAGTTCATTTAGTTGGTTTTACAGGGTTAGAGGACCTTTCACTCAGTGTTAACCAATATACATTTAAATCAACACCAAGAATAACTAGTCTGCAAACAGATGGAAAAATGCATCAGCAAAATTCCATCCCATAAAATTACAAAAAAAAAAAGAGTAGTAAACAGAACAAATAGATTTTATTTATTAAGCTTGATTCACATTATTTGTCTTTGCAACATTTATATTATAATACATAATATTGTGCTCGCAGGTCCCTTCTTTTTTAAAAAAAATACTGTTGCCACAAAAAATATCTCCATACTTGTATGACCAATCTAGAAGGTTAAAAAGTACAAAGTACAACACATCTGGAAATGGAAATACTTTATTTCACCATTATGACAAGAGCAAGCTTTTCAAATTGTGAAATAAACCAAAAGGCAATGAACATACAAAAAAAGTGCTATGGAATCACAAAATATAGACAACTTCCATAATGTGAGGAAAGAGAAATACAATAACGTTTACATACTATCTAAGACCCCTAATTCGTTTACTGATTTCATAAACAGTTCTAAATGAAAGGATATGATTTTTAACATCCAGTGTGTTCATGCCTGTGTATACAGAATTCTGTACAGAGCAGTGAGCTTTCACCTCAGTGTGAAAAAAAAAAATCTGTTTTCTTTCTGTATCAGATATGCACAGCGACATTCTCTGTCATCAGTTTGGTATAATACATAGCTTGCATTTGGTATAAAGATGTCGATTTTTGGACAGGGTGAAAACAGCGGGTTTCTTTTAAATGGAGAACAACTGTACAAACACCTTTAGCACGATGGACTGCAGCTAAAGGCACAAAGGATCCACTGAGCAACAGATGTGTCCATTCTAAAGGGAAAGAAAGAAAGAGAAAGGAGAAAGAGAATTGAACAGGTTATAATTATAGCACGGTTATATTTTGGAAAATTTCGAATGTATGCGTGCACTTCACCCAGGTGGAGCTAATCATTTGGTCTGAGTGTGTGTATGTGTGGTGTGAAGACCTTGCACTGGCAGAGTGTGCACTCGGTGCCGTGTTTGACCCAGGAGGAGCCGCTGAAGCGCATGATGCCGTGTTCATCCTCGCAAGTCTTGGTGACGTCATTGCGGACGCTCTGAGCCAGGCACGGGTCCGTGACACAGCGGGGGCAGCATTCGCCCTCGGGCACCATGGTGAAGTCGCAATGCGCCGGAGGGCACAACAACGGCCAGCAGTCCACCTCTCCCTGCTGCATCCCACACGCAATACACCACTCAGCAAAGCTCAATTATTATCACAACATCATAGACTTCTCTCGTTAAGCTATTTACTATATGGATAACACTTGTTGCATACAAGATTATAAGAGTTTTGAAGTTTCGTGTTTATAGGTTAGAGGTTATAGGTCTATCATTGATTTCCATATACATTTTATTTAATTTTTTTTCCAAATATATGTTTATTTCAGCTTACAAAACATTCTCTAATAGTTTTAGCTTTGGTTTTCCTTCACTCTAATGGTCCTGGTTGCTTTCACAATAAATTGCGCAATACCCTTAGTTGCAGTTTGTTTATCCCTATAACAGCAGAAAGAGAAGCGAATTTTACACCTCTGTCAAAACCTGGAAAGAGTGAGAGTGCTCATTTCTGTGAAGCCCTTGGAGTGCATTGCAACAAATAACTGAGCTCAAAGTAGACCATAATAAACAATAGTTACTGCCTCTGTAATGAGAAATGACCCTGCTTGGCCTGTACTGAGAGACTGTTTTCTACAAAAGAAACACTACCTCTGCATATTATCGTGCATGCTCTCTGCTAATTAGGATGTGGATCCATTTCAATATATCGCATGGAAGCAGCTACAGCCTTGATGGCAATACCTACATTTACAATTCCGAGCTCAGTGAGAAAGCACGTGGCTCTCTGGAGCAAATGCTCCACTCTTGATTTCTCATAAATCGCATGAAAGCAGTAGCACAGAAAGCTGCACTGCCTGCCCCCTGCTGCTCTCAGTAAGTCTCTAAAATACAGGTTATATATTTCACCCAACCTTATAGATTTGGATAAGCAGTGATGTTGCTCTGCTTGACCTATTTCAAAAAACCTTCTCATTTCACCAGGTTTAACACTAACCCCACTCTGTGTGTGTGTGTGTGTGTGTGTGTGTGTTTGAATGCATGTATCTATTGTATGCATGAGAATAAAATAACTGAACTTGTTATTTGTCCATACACTCATTCATTTTTATTCCCAGAATGCTGCAGAGCAGGCGAACTACAGTCCAGATGCGGACCCAGCAAATTATTGAATTGAACACTCCTGCAGAACCAATCAACACTGAGAAAAGAACAGCTAAGCGACTCAAACTTTTTTTTTTTAACATGAACCACTGTGGTTGCTGTACCAGTGTTGTAGCCAATAACATGATTATTTATTAAGGCAGCCTATTGAGAAAGGGAAACATTTTCAGACTTTAACAGGTTTTACGATTTCATTTGCCCTCTCTGGTGTGATGCATTTAGTCTCCATTTCGATTTTAAAGCAGACATTCGGTTCATGGTGCTTTTGTCAAAAGTACTAATGTGAAGCAGCATCCATCCATCCATCCATTTTCCATATCGCTTATCCTACACAGGTTCATGGGGGAGCCTGGAGCCTATCCCAGGGAATTCGGGGCATAAGCTGGGGGACACCCTGGATGGGGTGAAAACCCATCGCATAGCACAATTGCAAACACATTCACTCTAGGGACAATTTGGAAATGCCAATCAGCCTACAATGCAAGTCTTTGGATTTCGGGAGGAAAAAAGAGTACCTGGAGGAAACCCCTGAAGCATGGGAAGAACATGCAGACAGGGCAGAGTCAGGATTTGAACCTCCAACCCCGGAGGTGCAAGGCAAACGTGTGTGAAGCACCAGTGTCATATAAACAAAATATATACATTTCAAATTGATTTATTAATAGCTATGGACTACTCATTAATGGTTAAGCATTAAAAGGTCACCGTTGTCTCTGTTCAATCATGACAGTCACTTATAAAGACTTTTATAAGCAAGAAATTCAGTGAAGCTGGACTTTCACATATTTTAATCGAATACCCTTTTTCCATGAAGTTAGAAAAGTCGCATAACAAAAGAAGGTTGTAGGTGCAGCAGTCTGGGTGTGGTGACACTAGGGAATTATAAAAATGTGGCGCTGTGTGCAGCTCTGAATCTTTAATCTGAAGAACCGGCAGAGAGCTTATACTGTAAAATTAGCTCAGCAGAAAGCTCTTCTTTTGCTTTCACTGCAAAAAATGCCATGAAAATATCATGAATATAGTCAAATGTATCTATATTTTAATAATATACTCAAACTTATCACATTATAAGATTTCACTAAACCAAATAAACGATTAATAAATCTATTACTAAACATTCTTACTAAAGTCAAACTGGGTGGATAATTTTCTAATTTGAAGCATTTATGTCTAGAAAGAAGCTAAATGATCTGCCAGTACAATAAGACAATATAAAGCTTGATATTAGTAAGACGAATGGGTGTGTGAGTGTGTATGTGATTGTGCCCTGTGATGGACTGGCACCCTGTCCAAGGTGTACCCCGCCTTGTGCCCAATGCTCCCTGGGATGGCTCCAGATTCCCCATGACCCTGAAAAGGAGTAAGTGATAGAAGATGGATGGATGGATGGATGAATGGATAATAGTCAAGAATAGGTTAGTAATCTTATATTTGCTGTATTGAAATCTTATAATAGGAAATATTATTTCCTAAAGCAGATGTTTTCACTTGCTGAGATGTTGGTTTTTGCATTGTTGCCTTGTCCTCTTTTTGTCCAGCTGTCCTTAGTCAATGGATAGACACCCGTTCAGGTCTTTCCTCCTCAAGTCTTACTTTTGTTCTTTCAAATCCCCCTCCTACACTCTATCTTTACTCTCTTTTATCCCCCCTTCAGCATCCTTTTCTCCTCCCTTCTTTGATCCCTGCATCCTTTCTTTTCTTCTCTTCCTTTCATCCTTGACTTATCTCATTCCTTTCTTTGAAGTCGGTTGTCTTGCCATTGAGAAGGCAATTAAATATCCTGTTTTCTCTCTAGTCCTTTTAACCTCTTGCCAGAGCGCGATCGTGTATCCAGCAGCAGCAGCCAGAAAGGCACGAGCGCATATTAGGTATTATGAACCAGTGTCGGTGCACATCTGTGTTCATATGCTAATGTGCAGCAGGAGGACGGCTCAGAGAGTCAGCGAGGCTGTGTTTCACTGTGTTTGATCTGGCTAGAGCTTAATAAGAGCAGACACACCTCCACCCAGACAAGAGTGAAGGGCATTTGTGGGGAAAGCTGGGCAATAATAGTTTCAGAGGAGCAGAAACTCATCCTCATGAATGGCGTGTAGTGCATTTGCATTTGATGAACATATGGATGGGGTGGAGGAAGGGAGGGAGGTTTGGGAAGTGTCTTGTCAGAAAAAAGTGTAGCGAAATGTGTTCCTCTTTCTTTGCTCTGCAGGAGGGCAAAGAGCCGAGGGATAGGAAGACAGCAGGAGTGGTAGAAAGAAGGAAGAATGAAGGGAATTCTGATGAATGCATTTGCTGCGCCATAGAGATCATCACCACATGCGATTACAAGATACAATACGTGTGATTACTTTATATAAGATCCACGGCAAAATCCTCAGCTAGCTATTCTCCAAAGCAATCATTACAGTTTTTACAGTGCTGTTACATCAGCTATGTCAAACTCATCAAATACGGGAGATATCATGCTACAGCTCATCACTATTGACAGGGTTTGTGCTGTTTAAAGACAAAAGAAAGTAACACATCTGGTTATCAGTGCGTTTTTCTCAGAGTTGGCCATGTTAGGAGCAGGTTAAATAAAATGTAGGAAACTATAATCAAGTTTCCTCCAGACTAGAAGGAATCTTAAGTCAGTCATTATGGTCCAGAAACTTGTGTCTTACTTGCGGGCAGACAACACCATTACAGAACCAGAATAAGTTTCTCCATTTGTTTAGAAAACGTTTGATTCAACTGATTTACAGTTTTCCCCAAAACTCTTCTGATTGGCAGTCGTGCAACACAGTAGAGCCAAAAGTTTTAGAAAAGTATCTCAACTGTCTTTCCATTCATCAGAAATATGGCAGAGAAATACTGTATTTCTATATATCTATACAGCCAATAGAAGGGCAGTGCATCTGTACTTCTTATGTAAGTTGCAGTTTGCTCACAGAAAGAGCAGAAAGAAATGGTCCACACCAACAACCTTACATTTACTTGTTAGCCCAGTGTCTCTAATGTACTGGAAACAAACACATCTCACTTCTCTCACGCTTCAAAAAGGAAGTGCTGATCCCATCTCACCACTGGAATTAGTTCATGAACAGGTTTTCATGGACATGTCTAACGCAGAGGTGCTTAACAAACATGTGTGAAGGTCCATGTACATAAAAGAACTTTATATAGAAAAGCAGTTATCATGACTGAATAACATCAAGACTTACCTTTTAATCCTTAATCATTAGTAATTAATTCATGGCTACAATTAAGACAATTGATTTATAGTGATTATGTTTTCCTTTTGGAGGAAATATGGCTTAGTGGATAGCACAGTGGTTTGCCTCACACCTCCAAGGATGAGGGTTCAATTCCTGCCTCTTTTGTGCATAGAATTTGAAGGTTTCCTTCAGGTAACTCCGGTTTCCTCCCCCAGTCCAAACAAGTGCATTGTAGGCTGATAGGCATTTCCAAACTGTCTGTAGTGTGTGAATGGGTGTTTGAGTGTGTGTCCGATTGTGACTTGTGATAAGTTGGCACCATGTCCAGTGTGTTCCCTACCTTGTGCCCCGACTCACTGGGGCAGGCTCCAGGATCCCCATGACCCTGTGTAGGATAATCGGTACAGAAAATAGACATATGGAGGACGGATGGATAGATAGATGATGTTTTCCTTTTCTGCACTAGCGCTTTACTTTTGACAGTGCCGTGGACTCTGAACAGATGAGACATCTGTTCGGAAGAGAATAAAGACAAATTTCTGTGCCCAACCTTCCTTAAACATTCTGTTGTTGTTGTCATCTTTTTTAATAAGCCATGTTGTCACTTCAGTAATTAGACAAGAGAGAGTAAATCTGTGAAAGCCTGTGAAAACATATTGAAAAAATTTGTTGCTGAACTACAGCCATTCTTTTTTCCATACATTGATCGGTTCTGCTGCAGTCATTTTTGAGTGCACGACTTGATCCACTAAAATACTGGATCCACCTTGAGCCTGGTGGTCTGCCCCTGTGTTAATATTTCTTATCAGACACCAGTAAAGCTGCCACCTGTTATAAAACCTCTATTTTATCTTGATCAGCACAAACAGGAAGAGGTGTGTGTGTGTGTGTGTGTGTGTGTGTGTGTGTATTACCAGGCACTGGCACTGCTGGCAGTTTTCTGTCCAGGTGTCTCCACTGCTGTAGGTTACAAAGCCATTCTGGTGTAGACACTGAGAGCTGAGGCGGGGGTCACACTCCGGACAGCAGAACAGATCCACAGTGGGATTCTCACAATCACACACCATACGCCTGCACATCACCTGCCCCATCTGAAGACAAACAGACAGCAATAGTTTCTGGACTTTAATGCTGTGAATTCTTTATATTTACAGATTGCTTGAGTTAACACTGATGTCTGGTGAAAACCTCATGTGAATAACCTCAGTGGAAATATATTTGCTGAAAAAAATGTTGATGCATCCAATATTCAATTCAATTCAATTTTATTTGTAATGCGCTTTTAACAACGGACATTGTCTCAAAGCAGCTTGAGAGAAATATATAAACACAGGATACAGATTTTAAGCGTTTGGATTAATCCCAATTGAGCGAGCCGGTGGTGACGGTGGCGAGGAAAAACTCCCTAAGATGATATGAGGAGGAAACCTTGAGAGGAACCAGATTCAGAAAGGAACCCATCCTCATCTGGGTAATAACGGATAGTGTAAAAGTAAAAGAAAGTTCATTATGGTTTTAACATGAAGTCTTTGTTGAACCAGTCCAGTGTTCAAAGGAGACCCGAGTGTAAAACTGCATGTGGTAATTGTCCCAAGGCCATACTTATTTCCCCCACTGTACATCACTAAACTATGTACATGTGCATTTGTATTTGGTATAGTAAAAGCCGAGTTGTCCAGCTCAACTGAGCAGTAACCTCATGAAGCTTTTGCTTTGGTCCTGAAAATCATCCTGACCAGTTCTAAGTACATATCGGATAACCTTGATCGTGCAACAACCTGCCAATCTCAGAAATGAGAAACTTTACACTTCGCAATTACAATGATATGTTTATGCTTCTGTTCAGTCAACCACAGAAGACCTAATTTTGACTGACACTTTCCCCATTTTCAAATCAATTAAAATGAGTCATCTAATTAAAAATGATTTTCTCGCTCTGTCCTTCACCATGAAGTGACTAATGGGAAGGCTGATTATTTAATATCTAGAAACTCATCTTCTGTGCCACCATCAGACACAAGAAAAACATTTCAATTAAGCAGGTAATTACTGAACGTGACCAGAGAAACAAATGGAGGTCAGTCAGTTTAATGAAGATACTATTCTTAAAAGCCTTGAAGGTGTAGGTCAAATTAGCAACAATTAACTGCCATCATTACCTAGTAATTAAAGGAGAAGAAGCAAGCTGAATGACAGTTAAAGAATGCTACACTATTAAACTGAAATAAATGTTCCCTTTCAGAGGGAACTTCGACGTTGCATTTAGCAGTATGGGAACGCCTTGTGCGCGTGACCGCTATCTGAAGCTTGTGTAAAATCATGCCTCTACTTATAGGCCTGCCATGATCAGGTGACGTGGCAATTAAGCGTGTCGCATGATATATATATGGCACCTGTGAACCACGCCGCCAGCCTTATTATCTTCAGCGAGACTGCATGTCTGTTGTTTGTGTGACAAAAACGTTTCATTTCTACTCGATATTTTCTCAAAATCTCTTGACTTTTCTATCCCTTTTTAAAGAAAAGGAGAGGTAAGTAATGAGAGAGAAAGAGTTAAAGACGTGTGTAACGTGCTCCCGTTTCATCACGGGGGAAAAGTGCACACTTTCTTGGTGAAGTGTTAGTGGAGTAGTATGCGATGGCAACCTCGAGAGGCTGCGCATGGTAACGCTACATTAAGCAGCTCGACTCGCGCTCTTCTAAAAAAAAAACGGAAGCCGAGCGAGTCGAGTTTCAAAGCCTCGCGGATCTGGTCCGGCCGCTGCCGAGGCAGCCAACCGTCTCAGGTTCGGGGGATCTCTTAAATCTGGAAGAGGAGCCGGAGACGAGCCCTGCTCTATCTCTTGCTCTGTCTTCCGGGTTCAGCTCTCCGCTGGATTTTGGAGTTCGCGTCGCGACTCCTCCTCCCGCTATGGAAAGCCAGAGGGGTAATAATCCCATTCTGACTCCGAAGAGTTAGAAGGATGTGTTAAAAACTAAGAGCAACGTATGAAGAGCTGCTTGAAGTGATTACCTAGTGAAAGTAAATACTTCACACTGCAGAAACTCCCCTGTCTTCCAGAAGTTATGACAAAATCTCAAACTTCTGGGGGAAAACCATGCTTAAGCCATAGTCATAACCCCACGATGTTGGATTATTCTGCCATTGTGGGAATGAATGGCATGGCTATTTAGCTATGCCCGAGGTGGAGGAGGCGCTTGCTAGCTTCCTCTCTCCACTGACGGCAGGCAATTTCAGGGGCCGGCTTGCATCCAAGGTGGAACCAAATTAAAAGAAGCATTGGTGGGCAAGCCTATGCAGTAGTAGTCTTGCTTGTGGGTCACTGCAGACAATTACAGGGTTGCAGGCCTACCAAGCAGACCTGCTGAGTGAGCTCGACTTATGGCAAAAAAAAAAAAAAAGTTGTCTCAAGCTCATCCGGGTGTCCACGAGTGGAGCCTGGGCCAGCACTAGTATGGGGGAAACCCAGAAGGCGAGTATGGCAGCCCGCCAACCCCCGCAGACAGCCAGGGGAACCGGGCGGCCACAGTCGCAGTCTGCTGTTAGGCCTGATCTGAGAATGGTCATAAAGGCCAAGCAGGCTAAGATGAGCGGTCCTGAGGGGCTATGGAGGGATGTATCTAGGGAAATGAGGTTGTTAGGGCAGGTAGCCCCCAGTGCTACTGTAGGGCCTCCCCTAGCCAAGGTGGTCCCCAAGTTTTCGTGTTCCCTGGTCAGCAAGCTGTCACAGGGCAACGAAAATCTGATGCTTCTCTCCAATAGAATGTGGAATAGCTAACGTCACTAGAAGACCACCGGGCAGCATGCAAGCTACGGCCAAATGTGTCTCCATGGGTTCTGTCTACCATAGAAAGGGTTACTGGGTCCAGTTATAGCTCAACACCCCCCGTTCACAGGTGTGCTCACCACAGAAGTCAGCACAAACCAGAGCCCGACGTTAGTGCAGAAAGTAAGCTCCCTTTTGGACAATAGGGTCCTGAAACATGTACCCCGTACCCGCAGGGAGGGAGGTTTACAGCCTTTATTTCCTGTTCCGCAAAAAAGTGAGAATATGCGGCCAATTTTAGATCTGCATCATCTGAACCGTACTCTTCAGACATACAGGTTCAGAGGCTGATGTTCAAACTTATCGTGCCACAGATCCAGTTCGAGAACTGGTTTGTGGCGATAGATCTAAAAAGGTGCGTGTTTCCGCATAGGAATATTGCTAGCTTTATCCCCTCACATCTTCACAAAGTGCATGGATGTCACTCTGGCTCCATTGGGACTCCAGGGCATCTGTGTACCAAACTACCTGGACGACTGGTTAATTCTAGCACGATCCAGGGAGCTGGCAGTTCAACATTGAGATGTTGTTCTTGCCCACGTGAAGAACTGGGGGCTCAGGTTGAATCTCAGAAAAGTTGGCTTTCCCCGGTGCAGTGGACAACTTTTCTAGGGGTTATAGGATTCTACTACGATGAGGGCGTTTCTATCCCCAACAGGCGTAGTGTCAATACTATCAACACTGAGCTAGATAAAGCTGTATCTTGGGAGCCTAGGGTGGAATCCACACATATGGCTGAGGTCACATCTGTATGCTGCCCCCCATCGCTGCTCCCACTAGCTCTAGCGAGAGTTCGCCAAGATAGCCCGCTGGTAGCACCTTTTTGGCAGCTCAAACATGGTTCTGAGAGATAATATCTCTGCAAGATGGCACTCCTTGGGAGATTCCCGTCCGCAGGGATTCACTGTGGACCCGGTAACTGCACAATAGCTACAGTCCTGGAGGTCCTACAATAACATTTCTCAGCGGGGTGAGCTCCTTCTACAATCAGGGTTATGTGGCCGCCATTTCGGCCAGCCACGCCCTGTTGAGAGAGCCTCTGTGGGGCAACATCCTCTAACTTCGAGGTTCTTGCGTGGTCTCAGATGGCTGAGGCCCATCTGCAGGCCCCGCATACCTTCCTGGGACCTTCTATGGCCCTGGAAGGTCTGTCGGCTGCCCCATTCAAGCTCCTAGAGCGGATCTACTGTCTCAAGCCGGAGGGCTGATTTATCACGCTCGGCCAGAACTCGGTAACTGTGGGTCTGGCCCCTGAGGGGCACCAGCTCATAGATTCAGGTCTCACAACTGAGATTGTTGAAACCATGTTAAAAGCTAGAGCACCATCCACAAGGAAAGCGTATGCACTCAAGTGTCAGCTTTTTGTCTTGTGGCATGAGGAACGTCACCTAGGCCCAGTGAACTGCACAATTGCTATCCTCTACCTTTGAGGTTCATGCGTGGTGTCAGACGGCTGCGGCCCATCTGCAGGCCATGCATACCTTCCTGGGACCTTCTATGGTCCTGGAAGGTCTGTCGGCTGCCCCATTCGAGCCCCTGGAGTGGATCCCATCCACAAGGAAATCAAATGCACTCAGGTGTCAGCTTTTTGTCTTGCGGCATGAGGAATGTCACCTAGACCCAGAAAACTGCGCAATTGCTACAGTCCTGGAGTTCTTACAGAACGTTTCTCAGCGGGCTGGGCTCCTTCTACAATCAGGGTTACTGGGCCGCTGTTTCGGCCAGCCATGCCCCTGTTGATGGAGCCTCCGTGGGGCAACATCTTCTAACCTTAAGGTTCGTGCGTGGTATCAGACGGCTGCGGCCCATCTGCAGGCCGCATACCTTCCTGGGACCTCCTGTGGTCCTGGAAGGTCTGTCAGGTGCCTTATTTGAGCCCTTAGGGTGGACCTACCGTCTCAAAAGCCGCAGGGTTGATTTATCATCCTTGGCTGGCCCCTGAGGGGCACCAGCTAATAGATTCTGGTCGCACGACTGAGGTGGTAGAGACCATGTTTCTACAATAGCATTTCTCAGCGGGGTGGGCTCCTTCTACAATCAGGGTTATGTGGCCGCCATTTCGGCCAGCCACGCCCCTGTTGAGGGAGCCTCTGTGGGGCAACATCCTCTAACTGCGAGGTTCATGCATGGTGTCAGATGGCCGAGGCCTATCTGCAGGCTGTGCATACCTTCTGTGGTCCTGGAAGGTCTGTCAGCTGCCCCTTCGAGCCCCTAGAGTGGATCCCATCTACAAGGAAATTGTATGCACTCAAGTGGCGCCTTTTTGTCTGGTGGTGTGAGAAACGTCAGCTACACCCAGTGAACTGCGCAATCGCTACAGTCCTGGAGTTCTGACAGGAACGTTTCTCAGCGGCTTGGCTCCTTCTACTATCGGGGTTACGTGGCCGCCGTTTTGGCCAGCCCTGCCCCTGTTGATGGAGCCTCTGTGGGGCAACGTCCTCTAACTTCGAGGTTCATGAGTGGTGTCAGACGGCTGAGGCCCATCTGCCGGCCATGCATACCTGTCAGGGACCCCATTTGAGCCCTTAGAGTCAGCCTCTGAAAAGCTTCTGACTCTAAAGGTAGCTCTTTTACAGGCCCTGACATCTCTCAAGCGAGTGGGAGGTCTACAAGCTCTCCCTGTTGCCCCTCCTGCCTTGACTTTACCCCTAGATAAGCCAAGTCCTTCCTGTATCCTAGGCCGGATTATATTCCTAAAAGTGCCTACATTGGCTGCCCACCCTGTGGTGTTGCAGGCTTTCTCCCCTCCTCTGTCCTCTGACCAGAACAAGAGAGGATGCACCCGCTGTGTCCAGTAAGCGCTCTCTGTACTCCGTCCGCCGCCCGGCCAGTGGCGCAGTCAGAGCAGCTACTAGTCTGCTTTGGCAGCGACAGGAAAAGTGATGCTGTGTCAAAGCAGTGCATCTCTACTGGGATTGTTGAAGGCTTTGTCCAAAGGGGTTTCCTTGCAGGATGTGTGTGCGGCTGCAGGGTGGACTATGCCTTACACGGTCATTTGTTATTACAGCCTGGATATTCATTCCTCCCCAGGCTCGAATGTCCTGCAGTGACCCTCAGGTTTGGGTATTTTTGAACAGGCCGTACCCTCGGTATGACGGAGTGGGTATTCCCGTTCCCATACTGCTAAATGCAACGTCGAGGTTCCCTTTGAAAGGACGTCGGGTTACGCATGTAACCCTGTTCCCTGAGAAGGGAACGAGACGTTTTCATAGCGCCTGTCATACCGGGGCTGGCCTGTGAATTGCGTCTTCGCTTCAGATAATAGAGGCTGGCGGCGTGGTTCACAGGTGCCATATATATCATGCGACGCGCTTAATTGCCACATCACCTGATCATGGCAGGCCTATAAGTAGAGGCATGATTTTACACAAGCTTCAGATACCGGTCATGCGCACAAGGCGTTCCCATACTGCTAAATGCAACGTCTCGTTCCCTTCTCAGGGAACAGGGTTATATGCGTAACCCCGACATTTTCCTGTTTCCATCCATTCACAGTGCATACCTGAGAATTTGATTACAGCACATTTATTTATAAGTCGGATTCCACGAACACTGTGGTTTTCAGAACATAGAAGCCATTTGAGTTCATCTGGTTTTGCTGGTTTTCTGCTGTTCTGTTTGGAAATTTTCAAATATATTATATATTTTGTAACATCATAACTGATTGTGATTTTACAGCAGTTTAAAATGAATTAGCAATGATTATATGTATACACTTTTTAAATAATTTCATACCATAGCACTGTTCTGATTGGTCATTATGGGATTAAATTTGTGCCAAAAGTATTAAACGCAACTTTTCAAGAAACAAACAAAAATATACTATGAGAAAGAAGAAAAACACTCTGAAACTGAAAACAGTGAACTCTGTGGCAAAAATGTAACATGGTCTTCAAATAAACAGTGTTCTTTGTTAACAGTTTTCAAAGCTTTGTTTTCACTTATCGTAGTGTAAGAACACGCTGCCAGAGTTTTTATTTACATTTTGTTTACGCTCTGCAAGTTTGTTTGCCATTCTGGCACAAACCTCTCGTTTGGGCGGGGCTTAGCAGCAATTTACTCTCATTGGCTAGTGAGATTTGGATCAATAGCTCGAGTGTCCAGCTGAGGAGGAAGATGATGATGATGATGATGATGATGATCTCGAAAAAAACTGTTTTAAGTTACATTTATATAGCACTTTTCTAGACACTCAAAGCACTTTACAAAGAAAGGGGGGTAAATCTCCTCAACCACCCCTAGTATGTAGCGTCCACCTGGATAATGCGACGGCAGCCATAAAGAGAGATAAAGCCAATTCAGAGACGGGGATTATTAGGGGGCCATGATAGAGAAAGTCCAACGGGGGAATTTCGCCAGAACACTGGGGCATACCCCTAGCTGTATGAGACCACCCAAACCTCAAATGTTAATTATGAACGTAAACACTAAGTAAGCAAGACTAAGTAAGCAAGTAATTTCCACTACAAAGTACTCCAGAATTGGTGCCACTGAAATCTCTGCTTCCAGGTCAAGGAGCTGTCAATCCAAATCTCACCAGCCAATATTAGTAAATCGCTGTTAAGTCCGCCCACATGACAGGTTTGTGCCAGAATGACAAACGTAAACTTGCGGATCATAAACGTAAACTTTGAAAGTGTAAATGAAATCTCAGCGCGTTCATAAACCATGATAAGCGAAAAGGAAGCTTAGAAAACTGTCAACAAAGAATGCTGTTTATTTGAAGACCATGTTACATTACTGTCACTGAGTTCACTGTTTTCAGTTTAATATTGTTTTTCTTCTCACCTTATATGTTTGTTTCTTGAAAAATTCAATACTTTTGCCACAAATCTAATTCCATAGGTCAGAAGTTGATGAATGATTGTCTATAACCGTGCGGCCAATGGAAGTTCCAGCTGTATGGCAAATACCAGTTTTATATTAATGCACTTATTCTAATACATTATTGTTTCTATAGTAAAAACTTACTCAGGGACGTGTATGGTAAACGGATTTTAAAAACATATACAACTGTTGATATGGTGAAAAATTGCTGTGAGGAGACATTTATTTAACATTTTTGGAAGGAGTCTCCACTATCAGGACTCTGAGGTAAAGCTGAAACTTTAAATTTTCCACCACAGGAAAGTTTTCAGGATGGAGGCCATGACAATCTGTGTTTTTTTGTTATTAACCCCATAAGAGAGGCTCATGAGGAAGCGACTGTTTTATGTGTTAACAGGAACTAAATTGTTTCTAAGATGTCCCACAAAATTCAATGTAACAACAATGAATAACAGTAATGCGTTCTGGAATTAATCCAGAAATACACTTCACAATGTACTGTTCTTTGGAAATGAATCCACTTTGGGTTGGTTGCATCACACACATCACACTATTATCTTCCTATAACAGTGTGTCATGCTTTATTCCTTACATATTCTGCATTGGGGGTTCTCATTACTGTCTGATCAGCGATGTTTGAGTGTCTGCCCTGTCTATAGTTCCTTACTCACTTGGCATGAGCAGACAGAGCACCTGTCATTGTCCAGGACCCAAATCTGCCCATTGTGCTTCACTTTGCTGTCATGGATGCAGTCACCAGTGCAGTTGTGTCCATGGGGACACCTGCAGTCATATCCACCATCCAAATTAAAACAGACAGTGTCATTGGCACAGGTATTCCTCCCTGCTTTACACTCATCTATATCTAGAGAGAGAGAGAGATATGAGCAAGATGAGCTTGGTTCCTCGTAGAAACATTTCAGTCACTGTTTTACCTTGCAGTAAAAAGGATAGTTTACAAGGCATTAAATTGGATAGCCTTTATCCCAGCTTTCTAAAAAGTTTCATATAATCTCAAGAATCCAAACACTAAATCTTATGCTATTTGATATTATAAGCTTAACACTTACTGAGAAACATATAAAGTTTTGGGCAAAATGTAAAATGTGTTTAAGACTTTAGACTACCTTCACATGACCCTCCATTGGTAGTAAACATGCCGTTGTCATGGTATCCATCACGGCACTCGCAGTGGTACCATCCAGGTAAGTTCACACAGGTAGCACGGCTGTCACACCGGACAAACCCCTCAGTGCACTCGTCGATATCTGCAGAATAAACGGACAGGATTTAAATTTATTTATTTATTTTATTTATTTACAATTTTACTGAGTAATAATTACTGGCTCAACCTCTTTGCTTGTGTTTATTTTAGGAAATTGTTGGAAATGATTCCCAAGCGAGGACTCCAGAAAACAATAAGGAGGAGGTGTAAAACATACACTCAAAAACAAGCAAAACAAACACTGTTTATTAGGACCTTAGAAAAGAAGGGAGAAATAAAAGAAGGGGTCCTCTGTCATATCTTATTTAACGGACAGTCAGACAGGTTTAAAAATGGATGATTGCTTTACCACAATCAAAATATACTATTACTAGTGTCTTTACATGTCATTGTTCACCTGAACAGACGAACAGTGAAATGAACGAGGTCGTGGGTGACAGTTTAATTGTTGCAACATGAGAGACAAAAAGGGCTTTAAAAATATTGCTTTGTTTGCCTCCAAGCAGTTTCAACAACTCGGAGAAAAGCATCTTAAGGTATGCTATGTGGTAAGCTGAGCTCATTATTAGATCATACATTATGAAAAACATTTTTCCACAAATGTAAGTTATAAAGATTTTTTTTGCGATTTTGCTTCTTACTTCATGAAACAGAATACGAAATATGGCATGGTTAGCGGATGATCACAAATAAAACCAAAACACAAGAGTAGACGATCCTCACCCGGGGTCTAATGAAAAAAGTTTTAAAATAAACAGTTTTATTTAAATAAGACGTTGATACATAATTTATCCTTTTCTTTCTGATTTGTCCATAAATCTGCCATTTTACCCACAACAACGATTTAGCACGCTTGGAACCAAGAGCTTTCACTTCTTTGGCGTTTTTCAGGGATGCTTGCCTCATCGTCTTGGCAACAGTTCATGCCCATGTCAGATTATGTCAGAGTTTGTTGGAAAATCATACCACAGTGCTCAGATATTCCACGACCCGACAAACGCCAGGTTTGAACATTTTTGGTCGGTGAAAACAAATGCCGACCAATGGCAACAGGGTCAACGCACTGATCAGACAAAACACAACAAATGTGTCCGTTGGCGTTTTTCGCCGTCTGTCAGTGATATCGGGCTGAACTAATCTTTAAAGTCCTTCACAAACTGCAATACGATATATGGAAACAAAGTCACAGAAATAGGCACTGTTAGCAGCACAAGAGGAAAATCAGCAATGTTCTCATTTCACTCTTTGACTAAATAATTGGTTGCCATATTCAACTCATCAAAAACATCAGCTCTATTAGCTCGATTATACAGTAATTGCTACCACTGACTAGTTATGTCTTCTCATAAAATAAAATACTTTTATTCCAAAATACACTGAGATTACTTGTTTCTGATGTTTATTTACAATTTCAGAAAAGAATTGATGTAATTTGGCTTTTGACTAGTAAACTCTATGTACTAATTTAAACTTTAATAAATTCTGTATTGTGATAACTGAACACCTCTTCACACAACCATTCAAGCTATAGATTCACTTCAATGAGTAACATGTCTGATAAAAACAGAAAGCACCCCTTTGGTATAAAGGCTAATGGACAGAATCCTCATTATGTATGGATGGCATGTGCCGCTGGTGTTCATTACATAAAATTTTCATCTTTTTCTCCCCAGTGGCTGCCTTTTAAAGCACCATTTACTACCGCCCTTAAGAAGGTTATTGACTATGTTCTCTGCTTAACAGCGCAATGGCATTATGCAAGCTTGGTCTCTCTCCGACATGATTACTGCGTACAGGAAGACTGTGCTCACTGGTAGACAATCTGAATTACAAAACAAGTGGCCTTATGAAGACAAATCTTGCTTAGATACCGAAGTGTTGCTGAATTCTCAATTCTGATTGGTTAGAAGGAGTCTACGCATTGGAAAAGTCAGAGATGACAAGTTGCATTTTTTAAATTATTATTAACTGAGAAACTGAGGATAATATTTTTATTATTAAGAGAGAACAAAATAGAGGCTGGTGAGGTAACGACTGTTTTATGCTAATTAACTTGTCTTGCAGACATTC
The DNA here is from genome assembly GCA_012411365.1 of Ameiurus melas. Taxonomy (NCBI): domain Eukaryota; kingdom Metazoa; phylum Chordata; class Actinopteri; order Siluriformes; family Ictaluridae; genus Ameiurus; species Ameiurus melas. The sequence goes on along the minus strand of CM022764.1, from coordinate 18,835,677 downwards.
CACAACTTTACATAATTATAAACAGATAAAACATGTCGTTTATGAAAAATAAATTGAAGTTAGAATCATTTGCATATTGCTGTGTGTATAAAAGGAATAAAGCACTCTGGGTTGTGCTGTTGGTGAGAAATACTCAGTGCTGATTACGGCAACAAACCCCCCAAGCATTGATTTGTTTTCCTATATTTTCCACAAGGGGGTAAAACATGTAATTGTGGACATGTAGCAAGGCATTTTGAAAGGATTTGTCTGGGTGAATGTAGCAATAGAAGAACAGAGGGGGAGAGGTGCATTTTTCGCACCAACTTACATTCAAAACTGGCAGCATTAGGACATTAGGACAATGTGACTTATTTCCCCCAAGCAACATCAAATTATTTTATTACACTCAATCATTATCCAGGCATCAACTGTTTTGTGGCAGCACATAGAAAATCGAAAAACATTTTTCTCCATCTAATAATTGTGCATTATAGTTTATTCTAGTGAGATGAGTCACGACATTTGGAAGTCTGGAGATTGACTCCAATTATGCATTTAGGAAGTAAAGTTCCCAGAAAACTGAAGATGGCAACATCCCTCACCTGTAACTAAGCAAATCCCCATGAAATAAATAGGTGCTAGTGCTAATGCCCTCTCCAAACATCTCCATGATACACCAATACAGTGGATATAAAAAGCATTGATTTGTTTTCCTATAACAGCACACCCTGTCATGTTTTATTCCTTACGTGTAATACAGGAAACACAGAACAAACCCTAAAACATCTGTAATTAGTAAGAATTTAAAATAGCGCAAAACACTGTACATACAAAATCACGGGTAAGATGAATATCAAACCCTGCACATTATCGTTTACAAATGCATCCGCTCTGAAAAACAAACCTCATCTACAAAGGGCATAGCTGTAGTCCATTTCTCATAAATGACAGTCTAGATTTAATAGCACACCCAAACAAATGGGTTTTAATACTTAGAGGAAAGGACATTATATTTCAAATAATATTTCATTAGACAGCTATGGGCTGGGGGATGGGCCAGTTATTAAAGAGGAGGGATGAAAACAGAGGCACTGGGAGGTTTTAGGATGATTAAACGCTCCCAGTAGGGCTGTAATGGGCTCATTATGATTGCCACAGATGCATCAGACTCTGTCTGAAATTACTGAAATTACACTGTTGTATTCTGGGCTTTCTTGCTCGGAGACCCACTCGCTCCTCCTGTAGAAGCTGCCGCTCTGTTTGTCCTGCTGTTCCATTGCTGCAGTGGGGATTACTCTGAAGAAGATGCAGGGTTCTTGGAATGCTTAAGACCAAATTGAAGCGTGATTGTTTGTGATAATCCTGATTGGAGTGAGATGAAAATGAATAGTGTTTAGTTCTATAAGATGTATGAGGAGGAATAATGCAAGCTGTTGGCCGCACAATTAACCAAACTGCAACACATTTTCTCTTCTCCTTTGCAATTTCAGGACTGTTGAATGTTTCTATATAGTCTACTACACTGTACTCAAAAGAAGGTAATATACTTCTTGGAAACACAGATAGGAAAGGTAAAGTACAACAGTACAAACAGTACAAATAAAGGGTTTAATGTAACCGGTAATGTAACAGGTGGTAGAGCCGGTTGTCGACTAATCGTAGGGTTGGCTGTTCGATTCCCAAGTGTCCTTGGACAAGACACTGAACCCCCCCACCTGGAAGGATCCTTCTCCACCGGTGGATAGTCATTGGGTCAGGGAAGTCATGTGTCATCTTAAGTTGGAAAAGATTAGATACACTGTCAGGGGAGTGACTGGGAAATTGTACAGAATCTGGCAACTGTTTTTGTTCTTTGTCAGAGGCATGGATGCTGATAATATTATGTGATCATTATCTATCATTTTATTTATTTTGCTCTCTTCTTTTCTATGGTGGTCTGGCTTTATAATGTGTAATATGTATGTTCTCTGTCTGGCACTGGGTGGGGTGGTGGGGGTTTGTTTCATTTGTTTGGTTGGTGCTGTATGTTTCATTTGAAAAATGCTAATAAGAAACCTTGATAAAAATAAAAAAAAGCCACTAAACCCCAAGTTGCTCCTGATGGTAAGTTAGCGCCTTGCATGGCAGCTCTGCTGCCATTAGTGTGTGAGTGTGTGAGTGTGTGTGTGTGTGTGTGTGTGTGTGTGTGTGTGTGTGTGTGTGTGTGTGTGAATGGGTGAATGAGACACAGTGTAAAGCACTTTGGATAAAAGCACTATATAAATGCACCATTTACCGTTTAATGTAAGTTTAAGGGTTTCAAGTTGTGGAAACCGAAGAGAGAACATGCGAACTCCGTGCACACGGGGTCGAGGCAGGATTCGAACCCCCAACCCCAGAGGTGTGAGGAAAAAAACCTTGCCAGTACACTTGCTCTTATCTCAGGTTTCACTGTAAAAATCCAAATAATGTCTTTGTCATTGCCAGGGAATTCAACTACATGTAAGTTTAACGCATGTTACAGACCCACTGCAATGGCCTCCCTTTTAAATAACTCACATTTATCCGGTATCTTACCCACCGGAGTACGGAATCTGTGCATGGGAAAACGGCATTTTGAATGAAGTACACTGTGTACAGAAAAGAATTCTGGACCTGTAAACCAGTTAACAGAATCACACAAACAGCGTTTGATCGCTAAAGACACAGAGCAGACGCCACCACTTACTAACCAGTCATCCAGAAATGATTTCAATTCAAATCTATATTTCAAAATATACTCCTGTTGCCCTGCTTTGGTAAAAAAAAAATCTCTCATGATCTTTGCACTGGGTGAATTTGCACTTGGCAGGAGTTTTGAAATTAAAAAGCTGTTTGACTGCAATGCCCTCTAGCCAGAAAGAAAAGACCAAGACACCTGAATCCATGCCAGCTTGTCTACGCGGAGGGAATCTGAAGGCAGACAGAAGGCATGCAGACTATTTATACCACCCGAGTCGTTTTGACAGCATTTTTAGCAGAGGATGGATGTACCACCAGAGCTAGCAAAGCTTTCACATTAATACATGTCATTTTCAGAGACGATTTTCAAGTCTAACCTAGAGATGAGATACAAGAGAAGTCAGTGTTGACTGTGAGAAACAGCACATCTATAGAGCTGAAGTGTAATATCAGCATAAGTTTATTCAATTATGTGAAAAACTGCTGAGAGAGAGTAGCTACATGGGGATTATATCACCATGACAACATGGGAGGACTAAAGTCATCTCCATATTTACGTGTCACACCCTTGTTGTGCTGCATGTCATTTAAGTGCTACAACAGAATCTGAAATACAGGGGGAAAAATTATAAATTGTAAGAAGAAGAAAATTAGAAGAACAAAAATAAAGAAAAAGAAGAAGATGTACTAAAATTATTCTTAATTCCACTAATAACTAAATATCCTAAATTTATATATATATATATATATGTGTGTGTGTGTGTGTGTGTGTGTGTGTGTGTGTGTGTGTGTGTGTGTGTGTGTGTGTGTGTGTGTGTGTGTGTGCATGTGTGTAACACTGTAATATGACTATCAATCCGAACAGAGAGAGAGTGAAACAAAAGATGAGAACGATATCACTGACAAAGTGGAGGAGAGATGGTGGGTGGATGGTGAAAGAATGGCAGTGGGACTGAAGGAGTGAAGTAAAAGAGTGCAGAACAGGAGAGCAGGTGATGCAACGGTCACAGCTGTTCCCCTCATTATACTGAGCGACAAGCTGGAAACAAAGGCTCTGTTAAAATGGCCCTCAAAGGGCAGAGGATGAGTGAATCTACCCTTACTGCACTCATTCATTCTGTCATTCGTCCATCCTCCCATGCTTTACTTTCTAACCCACATTTCTCTTTCTCTGACTCCGAGGGCAGCGTGAAGCACCGAATGAAACAACAGCACCGAATGACAGGATCGGCTCACACTGAGAAATTAATGCAGACACAATGTTTTTTTCTATTGATTTTCAGTTAAGACAAGGTTACTAGTAGTAGGTCTATATTTCTGCACATTCCACATTCTCCAAATATAGCTGCGCAGAAATTATCGGCACCCCTACGAATTCATATGAGAACAATGCATTTGAAGTTTATTCCCATTGATATTCAAGATATACACGTGGACGACTAGGAACAAGAAATCATTCAACCATGTCTTCCTGTTTCACAGGGGTATAAATATGAGGTAACACATAGGCCAAATTCCCTTAGTCATTCATATCAATGGGTAAGACCAAGGAATATAGCTGTGATGTGCGGCAAAAGGTTGTTGAGCTTCACAAAATGGGAAGTGGCTATAAGAAAATAGCCCAAGCATTGAAAATGCCCATTTCCACCATCAGGCGATAATTAAGACGTTCCAGTCAACTGGAAATGTACTGTGAAGAGGATGGTTCAAGTGGGCAATATATATATATATATATATTGTGATCCATAAGGGGGTAAAAAATTGAATTGTGGACATGTAGCAAGGCATTTTGAAAGGATTTGTCTGGGTGAATGTAGCAATAGAAGAACAGAGGGGGAGAGGTGCATTTTTCGCACCAACTTACATTCAAAACTGGCAGCATTAGGACATTAGGACAATGTGACTTATTTCCCCCAAGCAACATCAAATTATTTTATTACAGTCAATCATTATCCAGGCATCAACTGTTTTGTGGCAGCACATAGAACATCGAAAAACATTTTTCTCCATCTAATAATTGTGCATTATAGTTTATTCTAGTGAGATGAGTCACGACATTTGGAAGTCTGGAGATTGACTCCAATTATGCATTTAGGAAGTAAAGTTCCCAGAAAACTGAAGATGGCAACATCCCTCACCTGTGACTAAGCAAATCCCCATGAAATAAATAGGTGCTAGTGCTAATGCCCTCTCCAAACATCTCCATGATACACCAATACAGTGGATATAAAAAGTCTACACACCCATGATAAAATTGCAGATTGTTTTGTTCATGTAAAACAATGAAACCCAGATAAATAATTTTTTATTTGAAAAAATGTACAATAACTAGGTTGCATAAGTCTGCACACCCCTTAACTAATACTTTAAAGCACCTTTCACTTGTAATACAGCACTCAAAAGAGTCTACCAACATATTGATTTGGCAATTTTATCTCACTCTTTCTTCCAAAAATGCTCCAGATCTATTGAATTGTGAGGGGATCTCCTGTCCACAGCTCTGTTCAAGACATTCTACAGGTTTTTGATAGGATTGAGATCTGGGTTCTGACAGGGCCATTCCAAAACTTCATCTGAAGCCATTCCTTTGTTGACTTGGATTTGTACTTTGAGTGGTTACTGTACTTCATCTTCATCTGTTTAACAGAGGCCTGCATTTTTTGGTGCCAAAATAGATTGGTATTTGGAGCTATTCATAATTTCCTCTATCTTGACTAGAGCCATAGTCCCAGCTGAAGAGAGACAGACCCATAGCATGATGCTATCACAACCATGTTTCACCAGGGGTATGGTGTTTTTTGGGTGAAGCTGTCTTGTTTTTGTGCCAAACATATCTTTTAGAATTAGGAGCAAAATATTCTACCTTGGTCTCATCATCAGACACAATTGCCATATAGTTTGGAAGTGATTTAGGTGGGCTGGGATGTTTGATGTTGTTGTTGTGAGAAAGAGCTGCCATCTAGCCACACTTTCCCATTGCCCACACATGAAGAATATAAGAGATTGTTGTCAGCTCCTTTAATGTTGTTGGAGGTCTCTTGGCAGCCTTCCTGTAAATTTTACATTTTGAGCTTTCATCAGTTTTGGAGAGACGTCCTGTTCTTGGTAATGTTTCTGCGGTGTCCCATTTTCTCCACTTGCTGATGATGGTCTAATGTTTTGGACATTCTTTTTATTTTCTTCTTCCGATCAAAACGTTTTGAGAGTCAGATACACTATATGCTTTTAGCTGATGCCGGCCTTGGCTTCAGAAATCACATGAAATCAAGAAAGAGCTGATCTTTATATTTATTACTTCACTCATGGCAGGTGTATGATAATTACTTGATCAAGACATTGAATGTGATTGATTAATTTTATGCATAGGCACCTGGCTCATTATATACCTGTGCGATCAGGTTATTGTAAATATATAGTTGTGTGTTTATTCCCCTTACATGCTCCTATATCTTTTTCACTTAAATTTTATACATTCACCATTAAAGCTGGAAAAATATTTGACATCAGAAAACACCAAATGTACACACACTCTACACATACTTCTTTTGAAAGTTGGTTATGTAAAACAAAAACAGCCTTCTTAGGAACTACTACACTACTACATAAGCATGATGATAGCACTTAACCAGTGCACATTCACTGACAGATTCACTGAGGAGGTCATAATTGGGGTGCATAATGTCACCTGGTACAGACAGCTCATTAGCATGCCTAAAAAATGTTACACTAACTTAACTAACTATTATAAATAGTTTGACCTTTATACCTCTGCGCATTCTTCTATCTCACTCAGGGTTATTCCGCTCTGTGAGTGATCTAGTCAGTCTCTGAACTCTTTATATTTGTGCATCTCTGTTTCTGTGTGAGTAATTGGTGCAGCTTCTGAATGAGGCTTTAATGAGGTGCATTTGCACAGAGCGGCACTTTAGGTCCCAGCCGTTATTAAGGCAAGTAATTACACAAATCTCCAGGAAAACCAGACACATCTATACAGGAACCATACCAATGTCTAGAGCTCACGGTCAATAACAGTGTCACAGCAAACACACACACACACACACAAACACAGTGAGAGAGAGAGAGAGAGAGAGAGAGAGAGAGAGAGAGAGAGAGAGAGAGAGAGAGAGAGAGAGAGAGAGAGAGAGAGAGAGAGAGAGAGAGAGAGAGAGAGAGAGAGAGAGAGAGAGAGAGAGAGAGAGAGAGAGAGAGAGAATTATTATCTTTGATAGATGACAAACTTTATAGATGGTAAAGTAAAAATACAATTTACAAATGAATCCCATATACATTTGTTTTTAATTTATTCACTTCAATATCACCGTATTAACAACTATGATACTTGACATGTTTGTTGTATATTCATCTATCACCCCTTGTTATAACCCCTGTGATTTCCCACACTCTGCACATATAGCAGATATGTTTGTGATTCATTTGGTTTTCCAAGTTCCTTGTTTGGCCATTATTTCCTTTTCTTATTATATCGCCTGCTGTCTCTTGATTGATTTCATCTGTTCCTTGTGTCCTGCCAAGTTTTTGTTTCTCCCCCAGTTCTTTGGAAGTCTTACATGTTTATAGAGCAATTCAAATTCAGAAGCCAAAAATGCTGAAAAATCGGATTTTGCCCAAAATTTAGTTTTTTTCCGCCAATTACATATTTAGACATATCTCTCTCTCTCTCTCTCTCTCTCTCTCTCTCATATCTCAACACAATTGAACTGAACCTCTGGGAGAGTTTGGATTGACGTGCGTGTAGCGCTCTAATCAAAATATAAATTTTTATTGATAAAACACCTTTATGCTGGGTTTTTTTTCCTTTTAATTTTCACCCGTTTGTATATGAAAGGATTGTATTAAAAGGATAGCAACTGGGCCACTGGAATTAACAATATTCAAGCACAAATAGCAGTGGTGATCAGCATGTAGCCTCTGTATACTCACTGAGATAAAGTACATCTCAGTCTTTTAGGTTTGCTTTTTGGCTAGTGACTTGCACTACATATTCATGCAGTTACCATGAGGTAAATCTTGAAAACAAACTGCTATGCTTTGGAATCTTATGAGTTTCCACATCTCTTGTTCTCTGAGTACAGCACTACAGAGTGCAGTCTATGCATTATACAGTGCTCTATGCATCATTACCCAAGAAGCGGACTGCTGCACTGCATTACAAGCATGTCTACTGAAAAGTCCATTCCCTGGAGGAGGTTATGCCATGCTACTGGTTATAGCTGCAGACTAACACCTGGGAAATGACATCATCATTAGGACTAAGCAAAAACGGTGGCACGGAGAGAAGAATAGTGCATTTTAGGTGTGTTCGCAAGTCCATTCTGCAATATATGATTTGATCAGATAGACAGTTCAGAATTTTTTTTTGCATCCATCAAATAACGCACCGTGCGTTATGAGTGGAGCAGTAGGGGGAGTGGTGTGTTGTTAGGGAGGCGCTTGGGGATGAGCCAAGTTGTCCCACGTATTTTTACATAATCTTTCTCTCTCACTTGTTCTCCATGATCAGTAAGCCCAAGTGTTATCCAAGTTAACCAGAGATGTACTTTCTCCAGAATGTAGGCTGATATGTACACTTGTCGGCCAGGAGGAAATGATGCAGCTGTAAGAAAACTAGAGGAAAAACTAATCACAATTGTCTGAACTGTACACATCCAGAGCTGTACTACCCAGTGCTAAAAATATATAACGCTCCACATACCGACAGTGAGTGTACAGTACATGTTTATCGGATTAAAGCACAAAACACATACATTTCACCTAATATCGATTTCTATTCACAAAGACAAGACAGCAAAGCATATTCATTATTAAAATTCCACTTTGTACTTGCATGGTTGATCTTTCGTTTCTTTTCAGATTAATCATTTCACTATAAACACCTTATAAAGCTCTCATTGTATCCATGTCTATCTACTTCTCTGTCTCTCTCTCTCAGAGCTGTTGCTGGGAGTCAGCGAGTCCCAAAGGGGTTCCTAAAAGCCAGTGCAGGGCTGCTGAGAGTGAGAGAGAAAGAGAGAGAGAGTGAAAGCATTTCTATGTTCTCTCTACCATTAGCCCCAACCCCAACCTTGTTTATTTTGCCCTCTGCTTCCGTGTATCCCCTGAACTATCAGCCAAGCTAATACAAATGAGAAAACCTCTCTGATCATTCACTTTGTAAGTGATTTTCTTGAAAAACTAAACTCAAAGGAACACAAAACATCTCCTGAATGCTTTGACACCTGTGACAGTCAAAATTAGTTGGTTTAATTACTATGCACAATTTCGATCACTGTTGGATGCCGAGAGACATCAAGGCACTTGGATGCATCAAAGGCACGACTAAATAAGCAAAACGCAGCATGCATAGAAGACACAGTGATTCATAGCTGACATTTGATGTAGTGCTGTATTGTAATTCTCTTTCCAGAAATGCCCTCACTCTCCATGGGCATCTGAACTATGTCTGACTTTCTTTCTCAGCATCCATCTCTCTGTCACATTCTTTGTCTCCCACTGAAAAGTTCATCATTTGAGTTCTGTGACTTTACACATAAATAAAAAGTGCGTCAGTGATTAATATGTACTGTGTGATGCAAGTGAGAACAGCAGCTGTCAGAGTAGTAACAAGTTCACGGAGAGTGTCTCACACACCCCCACACACACACACATATTGGAAATTGTACAAAGTTAATAAATCTCTATATAACATTTTACAATTTAGATATTTTTCACTCACTCACTTTCCATCCATCCATCCATTTTCTGTACCGTTTATCCTACACAGTGTCATGGGGAGCCTTGGAGTCTATCCAAGAAGAGGAGGGCACATGGTGGAGAAAACCCTGGACTGTGTACCAACCCATTGCAGGGCACAATCGCACACACACTCTCATTCACACACCACGGACACTTTGGGCATTCCAATCAGACGACAGCATATGTCTTTGGACTGGTAGAGGAAACTGGAGTACCTGGGGGAAATCCCCGAAGCACAGGGAGAACATGCAGACTCCACACACACAGTGCGGAGGTGGGAATAGAACCCCCAACCCTGGAGATACGTGGCAAACGTGCTAAACACTAAAGCCTCTGGTATACTTTGTGTTTTGCAAACCTTTCCAGGGCAAGGCCCCTCAAATGGCATTGACATTTGACCGAGGCCCCCCTTTTGCAGTGTCTTTAAAACAGATTAAAAATACAGACTTTTGAATATATTCCCCCTTTTTTATCAATAATTACATCTTACATATTTACATTACATGACATTAGGAATTGATTGTGTGTCTGTGTGTGGTTGTCTGAGTGAGAATTTATTTTAGACCAAATTGTTGAGGCCCCCCCGGCGCCCCCTGAAAGCCCTCACTTTGAAAACCACTGCACTAGCATATACGCACAGTTGTGCGCATAGCCTTTCAAAGTATACTCCATCTGATATGTACTCATGCAAAGGCGGTCAGCACATGTGCATTACGACAACTTGCACTACCCCTCTTGGCCTACAAGAGTCAGTACAGAGCAGTAAAGCAGGTCTTCTGGTGTGAAGGACGACAACGAAGAAGAACCACAACAACATGAAGAACAATGCTCGGGCAATCTCTCTCCACTATTAGCACCCATAAATAAATCCTTATACTCGTTAAGACTAGAATTATACAAATGCGGGTACTTTCTAACCTGCACTTGTTTCCGTCTCTCCCATTTATTCCGTTGTGGAACAACCAAATAGTGCAAAATATTGAAATGCGTATGTGCGACCTGCATGTGACTGAAAAATCGGGCGTACGCACGTACATGTTTGATGAAGAAATTTGCATCGCGCATACTGTACGGTGTTCCTCGTGTATGCGTAAAAAGTGAAGCATACTTTCAACTTAAGCCACCATGTCTCCCATGACATTAAATCTTATGGGACAATACACACACATTCACAAACTCACCCAGACCAAGGGTAATTTATCTTAGGCAATTCAACTCCTGACATTTTTTGGAACATGGAAGGAAACTGGAGAACCTGGAAGAAACCCATGCAGACACAGGGAGAGCATACACAGAAACTCCATATAGACAGTAAACCAATTTCAGGATTGAACCAGGAACGCATGAGCTGTGAGGCAGTAATGTTACCTGCTGCACCACTAAAATTGTTGAATTGTGCAAAATGGTCTGTATTCAAGTTCAGAATTTACATCAATGTTCAAGATGCTTTTTTTTTCCTTTTTTTTTTACTTACTTTTACTTTTTATTTTCTCAAGGCTCACATTCTACAGCTAATAATGCCCTAGAATTATGCACTCTAGCCACCAATTGTAGTTGGAATTATGTGGCCTTTAGAAAGTTGCTTTGTGCATATCTGGTCATGCAGGATATTTTATTGATCACTGCCTACATAGATATGGAGATCACCACCAAAACAATATCTACAACTCTACAGACTCAAGCCCTCGAGGAAATACCAATGAGATCTCACACACATACACACACACACACATACACACACACACACACACACACACACACACACACACACACACACACACACTTGATACAAACTCACAGTCAGGCCTGAGGCAAATTCACCACCTTGTTATCTTAGACCTCTCATGGCTCCATAAACACAACTCTCGCATCAATTGGGAGACACTAGAGACCATAGTCTGACTTGTGTACTGGATCCTGCATCCTAAAGCCCCAGCTGCTACTAACATCCACTTCAGTGGAAAGTCCATCCAATTTAGCCCCAGTAGTGACTCCTGCACAATTTCAGAGCCTGTTTTTTTTTTAACAAGAAGGCCAATGTTGCTCTGTGTTCCCCCACATCATCACTATGACTGTGTGATTGCACTAGCAGTGCTGCAGTACCCCTAAAGTGAAGATCTTACCCATTGTCCCTATTAGAATATAAGGCCATGGACAAATACATTTCCACATTCTTCAACCAATAGTACATCTGGCCCTCTAGGCCTACGTGATTATCAACTATAGGGTTTGCAATAACGTGATAGTAAAATTTCCCTATCCTCATCATTTAGAACCGTCAGCTTTAGAACAACTAAGAGTACCAAGTACCAAGCTAGATTTGCATAGTGCATATAACCTTATTATTTAGAGACATAGATCATTGGAAGACTGCATTCAGCATTAATTGCTGGACAAAACTGAAGACATAAAGAATATTTAGCATTGTACTGTTTCTTGGTAAATGCCCCTTCTGTCTATCAGTCATTTATTCATGATTAAAGGATGATTTGCAAGAGATGCCAAAATACATTGATATGTTCTTCTTTCTTTCTTTATCTAAACATGTAACACTTCTCAGGATTTTACTTAAGAGACATTTTGGAAAAGAACTTATTTGTCAGGACCACGTCTACACAGGGTCACCATGGATGACAGCAAGGTTAAGATAATACAGATTTGACACCAGATTAAAAAGGGTAGTTTCATTCCAGATTACATTTCCAGGTAAAGTAGACCTAACCATAAAGTAACCCTTACTATAAATCATCCATCCATCCATCCATCTACTGCTTACTCCTTTTTCAGGGTCGCGGGGGAACTTGGAGCCTATCCCAGGGAGCATCGAGCACAAGGCGGGGTACACCCTGGACAGGGTGCCAGTCCATCACAGGGCAATACAAATATATACTAGTCTATATTTGAGTAAATATTACAGTCTTAGAGAGGTCTATATTTAATGGTGTCTTTATTGTACATGTACCCTGCATGGGTGTTCCTTTTTTATGCATTTCTTCAGCCAATTTACATTAACCTTGATCATTTTGATTTTGTGATTTTATGGTTGCGTATATAATCACAATCACAACTCTTCTCCTTAATATACATAATGTACATGAGTGCCCTCCACTAGTATTGGCTAGTGGTAAATATGAGCAAAGAAGGCTGTGAAAATGTTTCTTAATTGTTTAACCTTTGCAAATACAACACAGGTTTAGCCAGGTCAATGCTTTGTACTACCTAATTTGTACTTTGCCTATAATGCCTGATGAGGTTGGAGGAAAGTATCTTTCTAGATCCTTCAAATTTTGAGGTTCATGCAGGTGGACTCTCCTCTTCAGTTCACCCCACAGGTTTTCTATGGGTTTCAAGTTCGGGGACTGAGATGGCCATGGCAAGACCTTAAATTTTGAGGTCAGTAAACCATTTTTGTGTTGATTTTGATGTATGTTTTGGATCATTGTCCTGCTAGAAGATCCAACCATGGCCTATCTTAATCTTTCTGGCAGAGGCAGTCAGGTTTTCATTTAATATCTGTTGATATTTAGTGTCCATGATTCCATGTATCTTAACAAAATGTCCAGGTCCTCTTTCAGGTTGATTCATAACCTTTCCAGTTGACTGGAACTTCTTAATTATTGCCCCGATAGTGGAAACGGGCATTTTCAATGCTTGTGCTATTTCCCCATTTTCTTAACCTCAACAACCTTTTCCCACACATCACAGCTATATTCCTTGGTCTTACCTATTGTTATCACTAACTAAGGGAATCTAGCCTATGTTTTGCCTCATATTTATGCCCCTGTGAAACAGGAAGTCATGTGTGAACAATTTCCTGTTCCTAGTCACGCGTGTACTAAACATTTTTTAAATATCAATGGGAATATACTTCAAATATATTGTTTTCATATGAATTCATTGAGGTGCCAATAATTGTTGCACACCTAAATTTAACTTAGAATAAAACTGTATTGTATTATAGGGTTTTGATAAATTTGCATTTCCAAGACCTTAAGAATATACATGCTGAACAATCAGCTGAAATTGTGTGTTGCTACAGAAATGTTATTTCTGCTTCTATCATTTCAATCAAGTGTCTGAGGGCTCTTCAGAAACCTATCTCTGTACTCTGGGAATGACAGGGGATAAAGAAAAGCAATTGGGCTTCAATCGGCCGCTGCACAGGGACATGTCGTAAAAAGGCTCCTTTATGTGGAATCGATGCAAAGCTGGAGGAGTAGGAGTGTCCTGTTGCAGAGACAACTGCAGCTTGCTTTTGTCTTAGCTGTGTTCAGTATCTTCTGCTACCCTTAATTACCCATAGAGGAGTAGTAGCACTGCTGCATTATATAATGTTGTGATTGCATATGCAGTCTCACTGAGCTTTAAATCCATATTTGGATTAGAAGGTACCTGAAAACTCAGCCCTTCTCAAGGTAATTCATAGCTAAATTAGATGTGAAACAGAAGCAACGTTATTACAAAAAGTCAATAAGATCGTGTGGAGGATGGATGGCAAAATGAATCTGGATCTACTAACAAAGCACAGAGTCTCAGATGCTGAATGCTATATGATACAGCTTTCCAGCTGTTATAGAGGTGAGAAGGAATTAAATCCTTATTCTCTTTCACTGTATGGAATCAAACAGACATGAAAAGCCATGTGTAAATCAAATTTCACATGAAATCAGATTTCCAAACTGCAACAAATATAGTGTATTGGGCTCTAGTTAAATTAGATGAGGAGTTTTTGTGCGAATTTAATGGTATTTTGGACAGAGTGGTCATACTTTTTTTTTTACCCCATGGGATCATAATCCCAACCAACATTTTTTTCTGGGACACACCAGTAGCAGTTCCTTATTTTCACTTTATTACATCGGTTTAGATACTGCAAATGCAAGCAACAATTGCACATGGTGAAAAGCAAGAAAGGTAGTGGAGGAAGACCATGTGATAAGAGCATTGACAGGACAGCAAGTACCTCTTACCTTTCTCACACTTCTGCCCAGTGAAGCCCTGCGCGCACACACATGTGTTGGGAGAGATGCAGGTGCCACCGTTCAGACATAGACCATCACACAAGGCTGGGGGTCGAACAGAGGATACACGCATCAGGCTTAAACTGAGATTTACAAATACATTTTAGGATTAGGAGCTTGATTGTTAAAGATTAAGATTTATGTAAAATACATTTTTACAGAATGCTTTAATGCTTTAATAGCAGGTCTAAATATGAGGACCTGCTATTTCTAAGCTGTTTGCACCTGTTTTTAGTTTCTGTGTCATGCACACAGCTTCTCCTTATCCACATGCATTTAAGGGAGAAAGTGGGAAGTGGGAAGAGAGGTGGAAAAAGGGTGGACAAAATGGGTTGCTGATTCTACACTCACTGTCCACTTTATTAGGGACACCGGTAACCCTGCACATTCATGCAGTTATCTAATCAGCCAATCGTGTGGCAGCAGTGCAATGCATAAAAGCACACAGATACAGGTCAAGAGTTTCAGGTAATGTTCACATCGAACATCAGAATGGGGGAAAAGTGTGATCTCTGTAAATTTTAAATTGTCATAGTTGTTTTTTCAGAAACTGCTGATCTCCTGAGATTTTCACACACAGAGCATTCTATTGCGTTTACACAGAATGGTTCGAAAAGCACAACATCGTGTGAGTGAAACACCTTGTTGAAGAGAGAGATCAGAGGAGAATGACCAGACTGGTTAGAGCTGACAGGAAGTCTATAGTAACTCAAAACAATCAATCTGTACACGTCAAAACTTGAGATGGATGGGCTACAACAGCAGAAGACTACATCAGCTTCCACTCCTGTCAGCCAGGAACAAGAATCTGAGGGCTTTGATGGGCACAGACCGTCCCATTCCCCCCCCCCCAGTTTTATCTTTAGCTGTCCAGTTTGGACGGGTCTGTGCCCGTGATAGCCTCAGATTCTTATTATTGGCTGACAGGAGTGGAACATGATGTGGTCTTCTGCTGTTGTAGCCCAACCACGTCAAGGTTCAATGTTTTGTGCATGCTGAGATGCTTTGCTGCTCAACATGGTTGTTAAGAGTGATTATATGAGTTAGTCTGTCCTCTCTGGTAGATCAAACCAATCTGGCCATTTTCTTCTGATCTCTCTTTTAAACAAGGCGTTTCCACCTACAGAACTGCCGCTCACTCAGTGTTTTTTTTTGTTTTTCGCACAGTTCTGTGTAAACTGTAGAGACTGTTGTGTGTGAAAATCCCAGGAGATATAGCAGTTTCTGAAATATTCAAACCAGCCCGTCTGACGGCAACAACCATGCCACAGTGTGTCAGAGGTCACACTTTTTCCCCATTCTGATGTTTGATGTGAACATTAACTGAAGCTCTCGACCTGTTTCTGCATGATAATTTGTACTGCCACATGATTGGCTGATTAGATAACTGCATGAATGTGAGGGTGTACAGGGGTTCCTAATAACGTGGATAGGGAGTGTATATCCCTTTCAGTGTAGTAAACATTAATACACAGGCCTATACCAATTTCTTCACAGCTTATTAATTCAACACAATTCAAAGACTGTCTTTGATTAGTCCAATTTTCTATACATAATAAGAGCTGCTGTCACCCACTAGGAAAATTAAATTACACACTTTTATAAGTGACTTATTAAAACTGGGGATCTAATGATATAGCAAACTTCAATACCTTGAACACTGTTTACTTACTCTGACATACAATTTTTCATTATTAACATATTTGTCACATTGTTACTAAATTTGCATTTCCATTTTAGTCCTGAGCTTTTTGACAGCTCTATAGTTAACCATTTCCATGCCACACTCCACTTCACAGCACATTCCTTCTGCTTGACATGCTTCCTAGCGTGGTGCACACTGTTGATGTTCTGTTTACATTTTCCCACCTACGATTTAGGTCTCGCCTATCGTACAACAGCTACCAATCAGGGAGGATAAAGGCTTCCTCTGAGACACATGAAGCCAGCCAACGATCTTTTAACTGTTACGCAATGGGGCAGTATATCACCCTTGGAAGAAAGCGCTATTTGCCCCCTTCCACATACAACCCCAATTCCAAAAAAGTTGTGAGGCTGTGTAAAATGTAAATAAATGTAAATAAAAACAGAATGCAATGATTTGCAAATCTCAAAACCATCGTCATTCACAGTAGAGCATAAAAAACATGTCTAATGTTTAAACTGAGGAAATTTACCATTTTAAGGAAAAAATAAGGTCATTTTGAATTTGATGTTCACAACACGTCTCAAAAAAGTTGGGACGGGGGCAATAAAAGGCTGGAAAAGTAAGGGATACTAAAAATAAACAGATGGAGGAACATTTTGCAACTATTTAGGTTAATTGGCAACAGATCAGTAACATGATTGGGTATTAAAAGAGTATGTTAGAGAGTTATAGGTAAATATGGGATGTAATCTGGATGGAAGCATATCTTGCTATAAAACCTGTATATACCTTTCAGCATTGATGGTGCCTTTCGAGATGTGCAAGCTGCCCATTCCACAGGCACTAATGCACCCCCATACCATCAGAGATGCAGGCTTTTGAACTGAGTGCTGATAAAAAGCCAGATGGTCTCTCTCCTCTTTAGTCCTCTTTAGTTTAGAGGACGCGGTGTCCATGGTTTCCGAAAAGAATTTCAAATTTCGATTCGTCAGACCACAGAACAGTTTTCCACTTCCTCAGTCCATTTTAAATTAGCTTTGGCCCAGAGAAGACGGCTGCATTTCTGGATCATGTTCACATATGGCTTCTTCTTTGCATGATAGAGCTTTAACCAGCATTTGTGGATGGCACAGTGAACTGTGTTCACAGACCATGAGTTCTGGAGGTGTTTTTGCAGTGATTTTCATTACAGAATCATACCTGTTTTTAATGCAGTGCTGCCTGAGGGCCCAAAGATCACTACTGAGCAATATTGAATTTCACCCTTGAACCATGTACACAGAGATTTCACCAAATTCTCAGAACCTTTTGATGATATTATGTACTGTAAATGATGAGATATTCATAGTCTTCGCAATTTTATGTTCGATGTTAGATGTTTATGTTTAGAACATTATTCTGAAATTGTTCAACAAATTGTAGATGCAGTTTTTCACAGATTGGTAAACCTCTGCCCATCTTTACTTCTGAAATACTCTGCCTCTAAGATACTCTTTTTATACCCAATCATGTTACTGACTTTTAACTTCCAGCTGTTTCCTTTTTAGTAACACTTACTTTTCCAGCCTTTTGTTGCCCCGTCCCAACTTTTTTGAGACGTGTTGCAAACATCAAATTTAAAATTACCTTAATTTTTCCATTAAACGGTACATTTCCTCAGTTTAAACATTTGATATGATTTCTATGTTCTATTGTGAATAACATATGGGTTTATGCGATTTGCAAATCATCGCATTCAGTTTTAGTTACATTTAACACAGTGTCCCAACTGTTTTTGGAATTGGGGTTGTACATGAGCTCACAGATGCCAGTGATTAACTAGTGATGCTGTGCATGTGGTCTTGGACTCACAGCCATGGGTGGCTGTGACATAATCTGGATTCGAACTTGCAATATCTGGACAATAGTGAGAACGATTTTTTGAGGTCCACCACTCAGGAACCTCTTTCTGTGCTTTTTGGTGTTTTTCTGTTTTGACTTCCCAGTTGTGATCTGTGCCTTTGTTTATGGCTGGAACTGTCGATTATCGCTGTCTGTTGTTGCCTGCCGGTGTTCAGACCTATGCTACAAACTATGACGTGATTATTGGATTAAGCCTAATAAACAGCACATTGATTTGTGTCCTGTCTCTCTTAAGCATATTACACGTTTATAATGTAATTTTTGCCCCACACATAGCTCATTTAGTAGGCTGTCTCAAGCATAGTTTTTGCTTAATGAACTACAACATTAGTAAATGACAAATTGATATCAGATGCATTGTAAACTCGAGTTTGTGCTATTCCTCTTCACATGCACATTTGATTGAAATTACAGAAGAATATAATTAGTATGACATTTTGTCATGCTCGCCATTAGACATCAATTAAGGAAACCATTGGTAAAGATGCAATAAATAGATATTAGGTTGATGAAATGATGGAGTGTTCTTTTAACGCTTAAATGGACAACAGTTTATAATCCATACTGGTGAAAAAACCAACCACTGAGAGGGTCTAAAACAAAGCAGGTAGATTAAAATGTTCTAGGCAGGTGTGTGTGTGCATGTGTGTATGTGTAGTGTGCAGCCCTGTTCTCACCTTTGCATATGGTGCCATTGCCAGTGTAGCTGGGTTTACAGGAGCAGCTGTGCCCCCCTACAGTGTTAAAGCACAATGCATTCTCATCGCAGCTGTGCTTCCCCGACACACACTCATCATGCTCTAGAACAGAGACAGTGTCAAAGAGAGAAAAAAAATCAGAGACAAAGGTCACAATAATAGCTTTAATGTGTGCTATTGTCTTAAGGTGAGGAAAGCAGAGATGAAACATGTGGAGTTATCATAAGAGCCTCGTTTAAAGCTAGAAATCTTGAACTGGAATGACTTTTCAGCCTCCTCAGCAAACGTTACGAGGTCTGCATGTGAATATACTGTAATGGTGTAGAAACTATTTCTGTCTGCACTTCAATTGACTATGAGCACAAGGGGATATCTTTGTATGCATGGGATTGTCTGATAATCCTCTTTGATTCATAACACAGGTAGGTCCAGCAAAATCACAAAAGTGTCATTCCCAAAGAAGCAAAAAAAATACTTGGAAAATTAGCACTAATAATCAGAATTACTAACCAGTCTAGGTGACATAACTTCTATCAAACCTATTCGCAAAGTTCAAGAGAAACACAAATCATTATGAAAATAACCACTCTAGCCAGCATTATTCATACTGAATGCCCTGTAATCTTTTCCGACTATCATTATCACTCGTGCAAAAGGAAAGACCAAAATAACACCCAATGAAAATATTGTATGCTCATAATATGAAAACCAGTTGCAGTGTCTGAATGTCGCTTGGGAAAATGATTCATGTTAAATGTCTGTATAGGTTTGAAGACTGGTGGTAAAATGCACAGCGAGAAGGAGGTAAAGAAAAGAGATAGAAAGGCACAGAAACGGGAGAGGTAGGAGGCAGGAGATAGAAATAGATAGAGAAGAGAGGAAGAGAGAATACGAGGTGACTCCATGACTTCTGTAAAGTCAGAGTATGACTCATTCCTGCATGGGTGCCCTTGGACTGAAACTCTGGTGAACAATGCTTTTACTTATCTCACTCCACACACTTGCCAAGAACTACTTTCTGACTGAACCGAACACTAGATCAGATCATATGATTTCCAGAAGCTCACCCTTTGCTTTGCTTGTGGATATTCAGCTATAATAAATATCCTTTTGCCTCTTCATTAGTGGAGTGTATGTAGTGTATTTGTACAATTGTTAAAAAGAGCACCGAGCTTTCATTCACCCAAAGGCAGACTGTAAAGCTTGCTCTGGGGCGTGTAATAAATTGTAATGTAGTGATTATACTGTAAGGCATTCAGATATATACGCACAGTCATAGATGCGTATCCACTCTGCCTTTGTGCAGTCCTGAATTAAGCACAGGAATCAGACTGCTGAGAGTCCGAATGAGGCAGGAATTAAATGTCAAGTAGACGGGTGAGGAGATTAACCCAAGGTCAGTGTGGCCTGCTGGCAGTTGGACCTTCACGCTGTGTGTTACTGCAAGCATATCGACAGGACTGCAGAGACGCTGTGACACTTTCTCACCTCCTGCCACTCAAATCTACTCCCTCTCCCCCCTCTTTCGTTCTAGTGTTGTTCATGCTCCTGTCAGATAAACAATCAATTATGTACAGGCAGTCGTCAAGGGGATGCTCTGTGTTATTTTGCTCTCTCGCTCCTCTCCTCGACTCATCTACTGCTGTTGGAACATCTGTGCAGAAACAGAGCTGCATGTACGAAACCCACAGCTACATGCTAATGAATTGCATTTATTTACAGCACGGAGAAAAAGCCTGAATACATGCCCTTTCAGCATTGATGACAAAAAGGGCCTGTGCTCTAATGCATGCTTTTCAGAAACTATTCCTGAAAACGTGCACACGGTCAAAAGCAACAGATGTCATGTTTATATATTTGGCTTGCATGCAAACCGTGTTGTGAAAATGCAAGTCTGCCTGCGCATAAAACACCAGAGGTGGGAGATGACATAAAATAGCAGGCCTTGATGCCTTAATTAACCCTGTCTCCTTTGAACAGTCACCGCTAGAATCTTAAAGACACTTCCTTACATAAAATTTAAAAGGAAAAAGTGGAGTATTCAAGTTTCAGAGACTGCCAGGAAGCCAAGGCTGCCAGGAAGCTGAACAAGAATTATAACACTATTCATTTTTCCACTACTGACAGGTGTTGTATTCACTGACATACATTTATATTTGTTAACCAAAAATTTCCAGTCATGTGTGGGGTTTTTTTTGGAAAGCCCAACGCTCCGAGCGAAGCCTGAGAAACACTGTTGATAGCAGTGTCTTTGAACTGGTTCGCTCTAATCCTGTTTCCTCTGTAACCCCCGGTGGGTACGTGAGGTAGCTGATGCACACACCCACACACAAATCGGAAAAGAGTCAGCCAGTTCTGTTATCATCAGATTAAAGCCTTCTTACTGACCTCTGGAGAAACACACACACACACACACACACACACATACACACATACACACATACACACATACACAAAGATCAAGAGAAAGAGAAAGGGGGAAAGAGAGCAAAACAGAGAGTGTTCCCTTCTCAGGGATTAACAGCTAATCTTCGTTATTTTCTGAGCACTTGAAGCCACGCCTCACTTCAGTAAGAAATGAAGTGAAATCTTGACCTTCAAGTTAAAGGAGGGATAGAAGGCTGATTGTGTGTTAGGGTCAAGCAGGAGAAGTTGTACTTTCATTAACCCAGCAGTGATACCTGTGTCAAGTACAGCCTTAACACTAGCCTAAACAATGCATAGGTATACAATACATACTTTATTGTAGATTTTAAAATACTAGAACCATCCGTCCATCCATTTTCTGTATGGAAAATGCTTATCCTACACAGGGTTATGAGGAGCCTGGAGCCTATCCCTGGGGACTTGGGGACAAGAGGTGTGACACCCTGGATGGGGTCCAAACCCATCGTACGGAACAATCGCACACACATTCACACACTACAGGCAATTTGGAAATGCCAATCAGCCTACAGTGCATGGCTTGGGACTGGGGATGGAAACCTGAGTACCCGGAGGAAACCCCAGAAGTATGGGAAGAACATCCAAACTCTGCGCACAAGGGGGGGAGGCAGGATTCGAGCACCCAACCCTGGACGTGTGAGGCAAACGTGCTAACAATTAATCCACCGTTGAAATACTTGCACATTGAAACACAGTTCAGTTCAGGAAAGTCCATAGTTTTCACAACTACAATATATAGTAGGCCATGTAAAGGGTTTTCTCAGGCCACCAGATATATGTTACAATTCTGACGCCATACACTGGCTTCTTCAAATCCGGTCTGAAGGCTGAGGTGGTTGTGACAAAACTTTAACTTTGATATTTATGAACTATTTTTTCTTTTTTTTCTTTTTATTTGTTAAGCGTTGCACTCAACTGTACATACACTAGCGGCAGCCTTAAATCACATGATCAGTTCAGCCACTGGGTGAAGTTTTATATTAAGACAAATACAGTTATAAATCTGTGTCTCAGGGGCCACAAACAAACCACAATGCTCTGCAATCTGCAATTAATTGCCTGTGTCTCTTGGGAGGACAGCGAATAGTGTTTTGTCAAAGAGTGGTGTAAGGGATAATATAAAGTAGAGCAGGATTAATAAGGTGCAGAGAGAGAGAGAGAGAGAGAGAGAGAGAGAGAGGAATTATTATCTTTGAGTGTGTGTGTGTGTGTGTGCGTGTGTGTGTGTGTGTGTGTGTGTGTGTGTTGTATGTGTGTGTGTGTGTGTGGTGTCTGCAATTAGGGACTAGAAATGTTCTCTGTGAGTTAACATTCAAAGCAAACAGATGCTCACTACCCATTAATTACAACATCTGTGATGAAGATACAGTGAAATCACTAGCACTGTGTACGTTACATGCGTGCATTACTGTTTTTTAAATAAAAAATTAAAAAAAACACCCACACAGGACTAATCCACTCCTCAAATGGAACCAGAGATACGTCTAATTAAAAGTTTGACTGTTTTGAAACGTTTCACTGCAACCAGGAAGCATGTCTGATTCAACCATCTTGTTGGCAGACTGTGCTAACTGTGAGAGGACTTTTCTCTTATCAAGAGGGATTCAACGAGTGGGACAAAAATAGTATGCATGGGACACCAGGAAAGCACTATTGGCATACTTGTATGTATGTGTACTGCCAAAGCCACAATGAATCACTGGAGTTTTACTGCAAAAAGGGCCTAATGTGCATCCTATGCAGATTTTCACTGTAGAAACCAAGGGTTCTCAATCTTTAGACTTTTTGCAGATTATTTTCTGAATTTAATCCAGCTATTCAAATATTAGGCTCATTATTTAAATGTGTACAGGAATATTTTGTATAACATTAACTACAGAGCTTTTTATTCATGAACTTTCCATTCATGATAACACAATTTCCTTTCAATTGTCATCAGTTTCACATTTGTTTACTTACTTGTTATTTATAATTATTCACCTGTTTGACTGGTAACTTGATTTGAGTGCGTTAAATTCAACCCTCAATAACTAAAAAATGTAGTTATTAAGGTTTGAATTGAACATATTCAAATCAAGTTACCAGTACCTTGACAATAGTGGATTTTGATTTCCAAAACAATTCTTCTTACAGTGCTTTAGGCAATCCGGCAGACAAACAACACAAGAATGGAGTCGATAGGGCTTACCTGTCAGATACATTTCACAAAACATTATATATTGTCCTTCTACAAGAGAAACTGCTAGCAGCACAGAAAATAAACTCCCTCCCAATTCACCGTATCGAGAGTGTAAGCTTTCTCGTCTTACAACACTAAAAATCAACCTAAGGTCTTTATCAGTGTTTGTCTACTCAGACTTTGTATCTAAATCAGTATCTTTCGGTTTACACAGGGCGTGCTAAAGGCTACACAATATATTATAGGGAAAAATCTCTACTCAGTCAATCTCTACTCAAAACAGAGTTGAAGAAATAAAAAATATTTTTCACACGATAAAAGGGGAAGGCTGGTTAGAATGGCACTCGTATTTCAGCATTCATCGTTGATGAACAAGCTCTGTTGTCAGCTTTGTGATAACAAGCAACACGGGATCAGTCACAGGAAAGAAACTGTATGCCTCTAGGCCTTAAATATCCTGCAGTATGATCATACAGTATTTATCCTACACATCTGTTCCACACATTAATTGTACAACGTGAAACAGAAAATACTTCAATAATGATTAGTCATATACTGTACAATATACTATAGAAAGGCTGAACAAATCAGTTAGGTATAATAACACCATGCCTACAGCCGTTTTTTTTTTGTTTGTTTTTTTATTACTGCTCTATATTTAATCAAATATTCACATATAGAAACAAAGTAGCTCAGCACTGAAGCATTAACATACCTGCCATAAACCAGTGGGGTGTCACCTAGAATAAATTCAATAAAACCAGCAATCCTTAACAGGAGTGCCGCTAGGGTTTCTGGGCCCCCTGGCTAATTTATACTCCGGGCACCAAGCCCCCACCCCCCCAATTATCTTTTCTTACATGCCAAGTGTAAAAACAATCATTATCAATAAGCATAACAATTATTGTATATTCAATAAGATTATATAAAGAACTCAATTTGAAGACAATACAAGTACCGTTGTACTCTCTCTCACTCTCTCTCATACACAGACACTATAGAAACTCTGTCCGGATGTCTTTATAAGCTGTCGACTTAATTTCTTATTCTCCAAGTACCAAGAACAATAAAAACGTTATTATTATTATTATTATTATTATTATTATTATTATTATTATTAATTGAATGAACAATAGGTTTCACACACCAGCATGTCCAGAAAGAAATGTGGAAATGTGGAAACAGTGACTATTTGGGAATTAATCTTTCAGGCTGGTTTTATCAACAAGATTCTCCAATTCATTGAAATGAACCAACTCAAACAAACGATGCACTCATGAATCGGACATCATTACAACTCTCATAAACTCGCTCGGGACAATTAAAGCAGATTTATATGATTACATTCAATTTCGCTTGAATCACAGAAAGCTGTTGCAAGGCTTCGGAAAGTTTGAATATATACAACAGTGGACAAGTTTTATTGTCGCTTGGTGCTTTTCCGCCCTTTTTGATGCTCAATGCTCCATTACTATTGCTCGATTGTGTGGAAAATCATACATTCTTGGAAATATTGTGCTCCGACTTCCAAGGATAAACATTGGGGGGAGTAACAGATAGAGTTTCTATTTTATGTTAATTATAACAGCTTCATACGGGCTAGCTTCAGAATCATAACACAAAACAGGGAACCTTATTTTTTGAATCACCTTGTTTTTTTAAAAACTGGTTGACCAGCTGTCTTCCCCGTCTTGCTCTCTCCTCTTTTTCATGCTTTTCTTTCCTCTTTTGGTTTCCCAGTTTTGCCTGCACCATCTCTAGCCATATATCTGATGTGTGTAACAACTCACAACTGTGAAGTGCCGCATTTCTGAATAATCCACGAACGCCTTAAGGGGACAAACCCATTAGATTATTGTGCAAAGAGGCCATATAAGTACCAAAATCATACAGGAAAGTATGGGGTTCTGCTGGGCCCCCTGTCTGACAAGGGCCCTTAGAATCGTCCTAATTCACAACAAACAACCCCCCCCTCCCTCCCTCCCCTCCCCGACCAGTTTTGGTGCCTCTGGTCCTTAAGAGCTACAGCACTGGCAGAGTTTACTATTTCCACCTCACATAACAACTGATTCACTTAATCCAGTAACTGCCAAGGCTTGCTTGCTTGCAAGAGGAAAACCTTTCTTGGGACTGGAGTTTCACTCTTCAGCACTAAGCACTGCTGGTTACACTCTGCATCACATCACATCCCATAATATCACATGTTCTAACCAACACTGAGCAACATCGATTTAATCAGTTCTCGCGCAAATGCTCTTAATTCTTCAATATTGCCTTCAGTCTCATTTAGAGATGTGCTGCACGAAAGGCCATTTACAATCTCACAATCCACTATTTGTTCACACTGGTCGATATGCATGGAGGAGTGTGCGTGTCAGAAAGAGTTACACCCCACTCTACATGCCAAGGTGAAGATGGTGCATGTATAGTTCTATCTTCATAAGTCAATACAACAATGACAGGCATTTGACTTTAGTAAGCACCTCTTATATCCAAGTCACTATAGCAAAGCCTGAGAAAGGCTGACTTAATCACACAAATTGACTTTTATAGGGGGATGCAAAGCTCTGCGCAGTCGCCCCCAGCTCCCAGGCTGTTTAATCATGATCTATGTGAAAGCACTGTGGCAAAATTGAATCCATCTCTTTTACAATATCGATGGTCTGGGGATCAGGAAAAATTAAATGCTGTAAATGGTTCATCTGCTGTCTGGTAAATAAAGCATTAAAAGCGATCTGAGGTCTATAATAAAACTGGTACACCTGCACTACACACACTGAGGTCAGAATTAAAAAACAAATTATGGATATGTACTGCATGTAAAGACGGGCGGATGGTGGCTTAGTGGTCAGAACATTCACCTCACGCCTCCAGGGTTGGGGGTTCGATTTCCACAACCACGGCCCTGTTGCATGTGCTCCTCATGCTGCGAGGGTTTCCTCTGAGTACTACGGTTTCCTCCCCCTTTCCAAACACATGCATGGTAGGCTGATCGGCATGTCCGAAGTGTCCGTAGTGTATGAATGAGTGTGTGAATGTGAATGTGTATCTGATTGTGCCCTGTGATGGATTGGCACCCCGTCCAGAGTGTACCCCGCCTTGTGCCCCATGCTCCCTGGGATAGGCTCCAGGTTCCCCGTGACCTAGTAGTATAAGCGTTATAGAAAATTGATGGAACGGATCGCACATAAAGACCAACAATTTGCACTGCATTCGGTTCAGTCCATCTATTTCTAAGTCTTTATGGATTATTTACCTGGATTTTAGATATTCTTGCAACCAAACAAAAGCATGAATTTCAGTATAAACATTTAGCATGCACCCAAAAATAACCCAATCGTTCTACATATTGGCACGGAGGTACATTTACACGTCAAGTGGTTTAACACATCTGGTCAGTTTAAGCACTGTATTTGAATCCAGGAATAGAAGAAAATGCACATGTTGCTGAACCTCACCCCAATTACCACCGAGTTGTACTGCATTGGCGAGAAAAGCTTTTTAATTACACACAAGGCACTGTAGAGTCACTTCTATCAAATGTATGGCATTAAGGTCATATTTGCTATCGCTATTACGCTGGACCATTGAATGGATTCCTCCTCCTGGACATTTGGTGAAGTTGGTTATTGCATTGCACATTCAGAACAAGGGATTTGCTCCTTACCGGTGCACGAATAGTCATCAATGCGAATGTACCCTGTGTGGCAAATGCACATAAACGATCCAGGGGTGTTCACACACATAGTGTTCTCTCTGCAGTAATGTTTACCCTCCGCACACTCATCAATATCTGCAAAACACAAATCACAGTACACAAGTTTTCAGTACAGAATTTAACATTCACAAAACCATTTTGACACCATGCATAATGATGTAATTGATGTCACATGTGAGCAATCAAAAAAGCTCTTTGACTAATAAAATAAATGGATATAGGTATAGCTTGGTCATCACGGGGCTAGATTAAAATTTGTCTTTAGCTTGTAATACTTGCAGGTCATGTAGACACTATCATTTCACTAGTCACACTGATATAAAAACGATATTAATGCTGCAATTAAACTGCAGCATTTGTTGCAACTATGGAAAACGAAAGGATTTTGCTCAGTTGTGGGTGGCCAATTAACAGTAAATCTGAGAGAGAGAGAGAGAGAGAGAGAGAGAAACACTTAAGAAAAACACAAGTCAGACAAATAAAGAGGTTAGGCACAACTGGAACAGGCTGCATCTCATTTCTTCTGACAAATTCTAATCCTAATGAGTCTTTAAAAAAAAATTCTTTCAAAAAGTTAGAATTTTCACCAGTGTAGGAGTGAAATGAAAAAGTTATCCAGTTTGCTTCACACATCCATCTTTGTCCTTGAACTTTTTCTTTTCCTTGTATTCAGTCTACATCTTCCTGCTTCAGCAAGCATGTTTATTATTCAGTCAAACATCCTTGGCCTTCTCTAAAGCCACTTTCAATGTTATTTTTAATTTACATAAGTCACTGATTTGAATCTAGCGAATAAAAGAGTATCAGACTTTTCTCTATTCACCGCTCTCCTCACACTACCTCAAGAGAATTATGTCTCCTTGAAGAGAGCTTCAATCAACTCTCAGCTTTGGACTGAATGAAAGAACACTTGCTTCTTAAGCGATGAAGGCCATCCATCACTCCTTAGTGATGGCAGACAAGCTGGAAAAACAAGATCAGATAGATAGATAGATAGATAGATAGATAGATAGATAGATAGATAGATAGATAGATAGATAGATAGATAGATAGATAGATAGATAGATAGATAGATAGATAGATAGATAGATAGATAGATAGATCTGAACTGTGCTGGGAAGTGTAGAACCGTCAGACAAGTTAACAAGCCGTGAATCTTAGTATGTTCCTTTTTCATTCAGTCATTCACCCATGCATTAGTTTATTAATGTATTCATCTATTCCTATATCTGCCAAACAATCCATCCATTTCTCAACTCAGCATTTGCTATTTGAAATAATCTGACTTAAGCCTAATACACTGACACAAAGACTCCTCAGACGCATCTCACCTGAGTGATTACAGCAATCTCTAAAAGCAATTCTCACAACGAGGTGATGCATTCAGCCACATCAGTGAGATTACTGAGGCCTCACAATCAGAGGGTTTCTGTCTCCATTAGTAATTCCATTCCCTTGATCGTCCTGTCACGTGTCAGCCATAAAACGAGAAGGAGCATTGTGAGCACAAGGCTTGTGAAATCAATGCACACTTTTATTCCAAGAGTGATCTGGGTCAAGAGACTTGTTCACACAAAAAGATAAATGAACAGAGAGACACTCTTTTAACTCGTCATTTTTCTATTTTGCAGCAAAGACTCAATAATGCACCTTGGAGCTGCAGGGATGAGTGGTTTTAAATATCCCAAAAGATTCCAATCAGACCCTAACCCAATAAACAAATAACTCAAGAGTAATAAGAAAATGATGAATGGTGTAAACAGATATCTTAGGTGCAACCAAACAACACTTAATGCAATCCTATATATGACTTACAGAATGTTTTGAGCAACAGAGATATATTGAATTATATAAGTGCATGATGACACTGTATTTGTAGTAGGTATTGCACATGGAATATGTAAATGAAGGCAGTAAAATCTCACTAAATTTTAATTTTAATTTTAATTACTCAGTAATGAATTACAACTATTGACTCACTAAAAGAATGACCTAGACTGACAAAAACAATACTGATTTTGCTGCTAAACTGAAATCTGAGGCTAATGTATGTGCAGTATCTGTGCTAAAGAAATACAGATCAGAGCTTAAAGCAATAGTAAGGTTCATGTATGTTCATGTATGTAAAATGCATGATTACCTTATATTAACTAATCAAAACTAAACAAATTCATTTAAATAGCAAATTTCCAAATATCATATTCTTTTAGAGAAATATCTACCTTATTTGTACTGCCTTAACTTGAACCAACTATGCAGGTTTTAGTCAATATCCTAAATGAAAAGAGAAAACTGAGATAAGTCGATTGGTAAAATACCATAAAATAACTTTTCCAGCATTCAGGTCCTTTGTTTACTAAAATCCATCTCCATAACAACTGCTTAAGGGGCAATTGCAAAGATTCTGTAAAAAAATAAAATAAAATCTTTATACAGTAATTTACTTGTTGAGAAGTCATTCGGATTGTTTTGATAAAAAAATAAATAAATACATAACCATTTCTCCAGAGACTTGCCAAGATGGATCTGTTCGGAACAGCAGTTATAGAAGCCAAAGGTTTGAAAGCCTCTAAAAGCTACCTTCCTGAAAGCTGTTACACAAAATGGTTATGTAACCAGAACTGTCAGAGAAAGGGAGATTGTTTTTCCTCACATGATAGATAATGTGAACGCATTATTAGGAAACTGCCACACACACATTTGTGTGTATGTAAACGTTGAGCCTGTGCCCATGATAGCCTCAGATTCTTGTTTATCTGCTGTTGTAGCCCATCCACCTGAAGGTTTGATGTTTTGCACATGCTGACATACGTTTCTGCTCACCACGGTTGTAAAGAGTGATTATATGACAGCTGAAACCAATCTGGCCATTTTCCTCTGATCTCTCTCTCAACAAGGCATTTCCACCCACAGAACTTTTGTATTTTGTGAACATTAACTCTAAGCTCTTGACCCGTGTCTGCCTGATTTTATGCATTGTGCTTCTGCCACATGATTGGCTGATTAGATAACTGCATGAATGTTCAGGTGTACATGTGTTCCTAATAATATGGAAGGTGAGTACATATAATATCTGGGTGTATGTTAAAATGGCACAAACATGGTGCTTGTAGATATTGTAGGTCATCTGAGTCTTTCCATGTTTCATTCCCACTGGGATTCAGTTTGTGTTGTTGTAGCCTACACCGAGAGCCAGTTAACATGTTGTTGTACTTTACATTTATTTACATTTCGGCTGCTTACTCTGCAAAATGACAGACTATGACGGCACCGAGGAGGTTGATTATTGTTCAAGAGCAATATCTGATTATACAGATGAAGAATCGTAGTGGATTGACGATACGGAGCCAGAAGGAGAAGACACTGAACCATGCTGGAAGCAGATTTATGTTTTCAATAGAGTACAGCGCAATTCACCACCATTCTAAATAGCTAATCTGATTTCCTGCAGTGTCTCTGATGCAGTTATATTATTATAACAGCTTTCATACTTGCTAACAAGCATTTTTCATTTCCAAGTGTCTTTTCAGAACTCTTCAGATAGCACAACAGCACTCTACGTGGACCAAACTGAGAGTTATTTTTATTGCTATGATAGAAAAAGCATTCACTCAACAGGTTTCAAAATTCTTGTATTGGTGTCGCATTCTGCTCAGGCTCCAGTGACACTGTTGCAAATTTCTGCAGTCGCTATTTCAAATTATGTCCAACTCCCAACATCAAAACCTAAGTGAAATGCTAAGAAACACACAATGTATAAAACTCCAATCAAAACCCAAACATTATGTTTATTGAGGAAAAGAGAAAAGGACCACGGAGTATGTTCAAGTCCAGAGGGGTTCCAATATCAAAACTTTTTCACCAATATTATTCATTGAAATGGCACCAAACAAATCCCAATTTGGCCCATACAGTACCGAGCCCCTAATTTCATTCTTGATTGGCCTCTGTGGAAGGAATAAGCCATTCTTCAATAATGCAGAAGATTTCCCCTATGAGCATGAAAAGTTTATAATGATTGAAGTATAATGGAAGATATAATGATTAAAGTGTGAATAATAATGTTCTGTAACAGCACAGTCTCTGGCAGTAATGCCCCTTGCAAGGAAAATCACAGTTTTATATTAATATACCCATTTTAATAATGTTATCATTTCCATAGTAACAACTATGGCACAGTTGTGAAGGCATCGGTATACTGAATGGAGTCTCAGTTGTAAGTCGCCCTGAATAAAAGCATCAGCCAAATGAGATTAATGTACAGTACTGTGCAGCAGACTTAAGCAACCTATTTTTAGTACAAACTTTGACTATGTTTACAAGGACAGCAATAATCTAATTATTGACCTTATTCTGAATAGGACAATATTCTGATTAAGGTGTTTACATGAGTTATTATTAGAATAATCCTTTCATGTTCCTGTTTTACGTGTTATAGAACATAGCTCGATTAACGTCATTACATCCCCGCGCCACGACGTCCGATGTTCCCTCCTGAATTTCACATATCGACATACAGTTCATCTTCGTTGTGGTACCATATAGAGTTTTGGGTTTCATTTTTCATTTTACGAAAGCTCCAAGTGCGGTTAGTTATTTGTCTTGCTGTACGTGTAAACAGACGACTGCAGATACAAATTCTCCAGCAACATTCCTGTTCTTACGGCCATCAAGGCACTTCATAATATCTATTTCTTTCAGAATTCTTAACATTGCAATCGTTTCCCGCTCGGACCAAAAGTGTGCCATCTTGCTTGAAGTCATGCTCTCTTGTTTGCGTTCAGATGGTGGAGCTCTGCCGTGTGTACGTGTCCTGTTGCAAAATGCAGTGAAAACTCCCACATGATGTTAACAGTGTGATTAAGGTGTGTACGTGTCTGTAACACACGTCAATAATGCGACTAAAACAGGAATACTTCACACGTCTTAATTCGATTTGTGTTTACTTCGAATATGACTTTAGTCGGATTAAGGTCATCATATTGTTGTCCATCTAAACATACTGTTTATCTAGTCAGTACAAAACCATTTTAGAGTTCCAGATATTACTTTTCCAGCACAAAATGTTACAAAAAAATGTTTGTATGACAATAAGGAAAGCAGCATATTACATATTACAAAAAAAACATAATGAAGTCTGCTGGGTTTTGCTGCAAAAATGCTGCTTATGGTAAACATTTATCAGTGCCTTGAGGTAAGTTTTCCACTGTAGGAAAGTCTTCAGGTAAGAGGACTTGCTGGTTTCTGTGGTCGCATGACAAACTGCTTTGTTGTCTTATTAACTTCAAGAGAGAGAAATGATGAGGAAATGAATGTTTATAGCTGTTGTACGTGATAACAGGAAATAAGGCGGTTTGTGAATGTTTCGTGTTTCACAACAACTTTAGTAAATTGTTATTAAACTTAAAAATTCTTTATAAAACGGAAAACGACAATCACTGTTAAACTGGCATCGTGAGATGATTTAGTGCCTGTGAGTTTGTGTTATTGAGGCCATAGCAACGGCACGGCTTTCAAACGATGCACTGTTGCCGTCTCCATTTTGTTGACACCTCACCAAATCCTCTTAATGATACCAGGTGCTTTCAAGGTATTCTGTCTCTCTGTCACTTAAAGCCTCCATAGAACGGACATTAAGGCAGTGGTTTTAAGTGCTAATCTTACAATAATGCACGTTGTGTGTGTGTGTGTGTTTGTGTGTGTATGTGTGTATATCTGTGTATATGTGTGTATGTGTGTGTTTGTGTGTGTGTGTTTATGTGTTTGTGCGTGTGCTTATGTGTGTGTGTGTATATGTGTGTTTGTGTGTGTGCGTGTGTGTGTGTGTGTGTGTGTGTGTAGGGGGGTGCACAGTGGCTTAGTGGTTAGCACGATCGCCTCACACCTCCAGGGTTGGGGGTTTGATTCAGGCGAAGTGGGAAAATTGATGTCGTATGTTCGTATTTTGTTAGCAATAAGCTAGGCAGCTAACTCGCATGAATGACGTATATTTTCTTTCTCAAACAGTTTGCATGTTCTCCCTGTGCTGCGGGGGTTTCCTCCGGGTTGCCTTCCTCCCCCGGTCCAAAGACATGAATGGTAGGCGGATTAGCATTTCCAAAGTGTATGAATGGGTGTATGAATGGGTGTATGAATCACTGCGCCCGGGGGCCATCTTCAATCGTCTTGACTCAGTCGTGCCACTGGATCATGGTGGTCACCGGGAAGCGAGAGTGAGGCCGATGCTGCGCAAGTCTTCCTCACTATAATCCAATTCACACGCAAGACGAGTTCCAGTTTGTGTTCTCCATAATGGAGGCAGAAATGGAAATGTCGGTCTTCATCGAACTCCTGTGTGTATTTGTGTGTGTGTGTGCATGCATTCTACACTGTATGGGTGTATTACAATAATAAGGTAACGCTGTTGTCACACTACATTGTGCACCAAACAGAAGCAGGTCTCTAAATCACATAACATCACTTCAGCACTAACACAAGTGAATGCTGACATGGACAGAGCTCACAGGTGTACATACCAAATGTGAGTGCAAATTATTTCTAACACTGCCTTCATCCTGTCTGAATTTCTAACATTCCACTACTTTAGTAATGTGTTTTACATGTCAAGGAATAATAATAAGCTCTGAATTATGATGCATGAATAAGCTATGCCCTAACTAGATTTAATCAATTCTGTTAAGCATGTACTTTTTCCAGCAGGTACTTCAGCCGTTGCCAAATACTAGTGAGCCTTGATTTGAGTTACAGCACCGCTTCAGTGGCTTTGATTAACATCAACACTACACATCTAATAATGAGTCAGGCTAGTTCATTCTAATTAGCCTTTGTGAGTCACTAGCTCTTAAAGACTGTGAGTCCACAAGAGGTACCCAGCCATTGAGAGGCACTTGAAAACACTGCCTTAATGTCCGTTCTATGGAGGCTTTAAGTGACAGAGAGACAGAATACCTTGAAAGCACCTGGTATCATTAAGAGGATTTGGTGAGGTGTCAACAAAATGGAGACGGCAACGGTGCATCGTTTGAAAGCCGTGCCGTTGCTATGGCCTCATTAACACAAACTCACAGGCACTAAATCATCTCACGATATGAGATGCCTCTCATCGCAGGGTAAAATAAGGAACAATAAAGCGAATAATGCTGTGAACGCTCAGAAAAGAAGAATGGACTCTGTTAGCCCTGATCAATGGAAATGAATTATGCTGTCCCATTTAAACTCCTCATTTACCCAAAGTGGTGCTGACGGTTCGCATCTGTGTGTGTGTGTGTGTGTGTGTGTGTGTGTGTGTGTGCGTTTATTGTTAAGAAAGAGGCATCTCATGCATTTAAATGGAAGATGATGGTAAGTAAACCATTTTATGTCTAAGCTTATAACTATTCAGTTAGATAGATAAATAGATAGATAGATGGATGGATGGATGGATGGATGGATCATTTACTGGTCCTCAAAGAAGAAATTTGTTTCCACCATGGGTGCGTAGAAAAACAAAAACATAACAACATCATAAATATAAACCATCATAAACAATCACAGGCATAGAGGGGAGAAGGGTACAAAAGGAAAAACATCAGAATCATCATACAAAAAATGCATTTGGTATCATAATGGCTG
The DNA here is from genome assembly GCA_012411365.1 of Ameiurus melas. Lineage (NCBI taxonomy): Eukaryota > Metazoa > Chordata > Actinopteri > Siluriformes > Ictaluridae > Ameiurus > Ameiurus melas. The sequence continues at coordinate 18,801,020 of CM022764.1, read as the reverse complement.
AGCACCTGTGTGTTTAATGCTCGTATAGCCATAGGAACAAAGCTGCTACCATAGCTGGCCTTTCTGCACATGGGTAGTCTATATCTGGGGCCAGAATGAAGGGGGTTCAAATATTGATAAAGTGTTTGATTTGGATCATTTAAAATTGTATGTATCTTCTAATGGGTAAATGAAATGACACAGTCTGATAAATTGGGGGTGGAAATAGCAATACTTTTTCTCGCTAAATTAGTTATTTTCAAGAGTTTGTTCTTATTGGTAACTGTTAGCATATGGAAAAAACAAATGGCACCATACATAAGAACCGGTTCAATAATACTTCAATACAGAAGAAGCAAACTAGGCTAAATAGCAGGGTGGCTGTAGTGCAGGTGGTAAAGTGGGTTGTTCACTAATTGTAGGGTTGGCGGTTCGATTCCCGGCCCGGGTGACTCCACATTTCGAAGTGTGCCAAATGTCCACATGCCACATGTCCTTGGGCAAGTCACTGAACCACAAGTTGCTCCCGATGGCAAGCTAGTACCTTGCATGGCAGCTCTGCTACCATTGGTGTATGGGTGAATGGACACAGTGTAAAGCGCTTTGGATAAAAGTGCTATGTAAGTGCACATTTACCATTTACCAAATAGACAGATATTTAAGTTTACGAATAACTGTGAAATTTTGTTGACAGCATTTGTAAATAGAGTGTGCTGATTGAAGTTGAGATGTTTATCCAATGTAATGCCCAGATATCTGAAATGTTCCACCCTTTCAATCATCTCTCTGTTAATGGTAATACTGGAAGGATAGGTCAGTGTTTTGGAAGCGCTAAAACCAGTTCCTTAGTCTTTTTAATATTAAGGTGGAGAAAGTTATCATCATACCATGTACTAAAATTAGCTAAAATTAGCTATGAAACGTTAATAGTCCAAAAAAGAATCATTGACCATATTAAGAAATGCAAGAATGGCAGTATCATCTGCATATTCAAAAAGTAATGAGTGGTGGTGACTGGACTCTGACAGTCATTTGTACAGAAAATATAAAGAATAGGACCAAGTACACACCCCTGAGGGGCACCAGTATTGAGGACAATAATAGGCGATAATGCATTGTCCACCTTTACCACTTGTGGTCTATTAGAAAATAAATTATAAATCCAGTGTACTAGTGGTGATGGGACTTGCAGATACTGTAGTTTCTTGATTACCTGATGACGCTGAATTGAGTTAAAGGCGGAGCTAAAGTCAATGAAAAGAAGTCTATATACAAATTGGAGGCAATCCAAAAAGGTTGAAACATGGAAGCATAATGTTTTGAAACATTTTTCAAAGCATTTCATTATGATCAAAGTTAATGACACTGGCCTGTAGTGATTTAACTCTGTTGGATGAGGTTTTTTGGGAACAGGAATAACAATTAATGTTTTCCATGTGACTGGTATTGTTGAAGTGCAAAGTGATCGAAGAAAAAGAGAATGAAGAATGGGGGTTAATTCCAGAGCGCAGTTTTTGAAGACCCAACCTGGAATTCCGTCTGATCCCGGCAGCCTTATTCAGTTTGCACTTAATAAGCTGGAAATAGACATTCTGCTTAGTCAGAAGGGACTCATAATCCAGTTCTTGAGAAGACAAAGAATACAAAAGACTATCACACTCTGCTGAAAAATCAGAGGTATCAAAACAGGCATAGAAATTATTAAGATTAGCAGCAAAGGTGGTGAGATCTGGTACAGAGACGGTCTGTTTAATGGCTAGTCCAGTAAGAGACCTGACTCGCTGAAAAGCCTGTTTGGTGTTCATATTTGCAAAGTCCTGCTCCAATTTGTTTTTATACTTCTTTTTAGCCTTAAATATTTCAGTGTATGATAGTGTATGATTTTGAGAACAGCAAAGTCCTTCTGCTTTAAGGCAAGTTTTCTCTTGTGGAAAACAGATTTTAGAGATGAGTTGATCCAAGGTATTGAATTTGGGTATGTTCTGGTAGTCTTTACCGGTATCAAGGAATCCATACAGAATTTAATGTAATCAGTAATAACTTAAGTCTGCTCATCAGGTAATCATCCTAATCAACATTATTCAGTAAACTCAAATGTATGTTGTGAAAGCAAGGAGTAAATATTGAAACTTTAAAGGGTTAAAAAGGAACAAGTCCAGTCAAGAAGTCATCTCCAGCTAAATCCCCACTAAATCCCTAATACCACATGTAGAAATAAAGCCGCATGCTAAGCAGAGCTAAGTTGCTTGCTGGGTGCCTATAATTAACATCTTAAATTCTCAACTTATTATTCAGTTATTCATAATATCATAAGCCATATTATTCAATAACGACTGTGAAACTAATATGAGAGGTATTATTTAGAAGATTAAGGACTTTAAATCTCCTATTCTGTACTTGTGTGCTTATGTTATGCTGTGGTCGGCTGGTGGCACTTAGGATTTCGATTTCAGTGTGCTGCTGGTTTAAAGTGATCTCTTTGCCCATGTGCTCTGTGTGCACATGCCCTGAAGGTCACTCTGACGAAAGCGTGGTCAGTTCATCCTTCTCGCCCACTCGCCGTTCTCTTCCTGACTTCACCTCAGCTGTAATTACATTTGGGATTTGGTTGCTCCTCTTCAGCCAACGCCAATTAACCTTCCTCCACCTACTGACATTTTCCACTCAAACTCAATCAAACAAAGCCTTTCAACAGGTTCTAAGACATTTGTCCTGAACTATTCTACTGGAATCCTCCTTGGGGACTAGATATCGATAGAAAGCAACATCCTTTAGGTTTTTTTTTTTGGTTTTTTTTTAAATAAATGTGTTTAGATTAGAAAATGTAATCATTTGTATGCCAACGGTCTACTTAGTATGTATTTTCATATAAAAATATCTCTATTCTGTGTATTCCAAGGTTTGATTATAAAAAACTTTTAAAGGACACCCTGTATATTTGGTAAGATAAATACAGGTATAAAAATGTTGACACCCTAAGACATTTAATAACTGTTTTGGGAAGTGCTGCAGAATTTAAAAACACACACACACACACAACAAGTAGACATATGGGGATGATTTTGTACTCTACACAGTGGGTGAACTCATTATCTGTCCACTCCTGTTGCATATCAGTGAGCACTACAGCCCTGCTGTGATCACATTCAGCATCCCAGTTTATCACATACACGTAATGATTCCCCCCAAACCAGTGTTTGCTGTGTTGGAAAATTCAGCTTCTATTTGAGCACCGAGTGAGGGGAGGAACTGAGGCCCCCTGCTTTTCTGTCTGACAGAGCAGCACTCTGCTTCTAAAGAGTATCCCCCTGAGTCTCTGCCCTTCCACCAACCACATGAAAAATTGAAAGGGGACTGATCTCATCGTCAGAGTCTATTTCGAGAGCAGCGATGTGGATGACAACTTTAAAGAAGTAGCTCTCCGTTGTCTCTGCCACCCACAAAAGAGTACCCCTGCATCTCAGAGGATGCTGAAGAACTAGAAACAACAAGGAATTAATGAGGTGAGGGTTTTTGAAACTCGAGTAGCTCACTGCCTCTAGGTTGAAAGTTGCCTCAACTTTATTTTTTTGGAGAAATACAATTTTAAAAAGGTTAAAAAGGCATTACAGATCACTGTTGCCTTTGAACTTGCATAGTGTTGCTGGAAAATAGCTGTTTAACTGTTGCCTTCAAGGAAAGTTCAAATGTGAGTGCAATAAATGCTTCACGTATGTGTGTTTACTCAAACTGTTTTACTGGAAAGCAGTTAACATTTCAAAATGATTTCATTCCAACAAAGGATTGACCTTTTCCTTATTCGAAATGCCGTCGTTTTCGAATCAAACCTAACACGTTTCAGATTTTAATCACATAGTGGTAAGCCATTGTCATGGATGTTCATCACAATCACATTTTTTTAAGCAGGTCTTTATGGTCTTTAATTCAATTCAATTCAATTTTATTTGTATAACAATTTTTACAAATTTGACATTGTCTCAAAGCAGCTTTACAGAAACATATAAACCCAGGATACAGATTTTAAGTGTGTGAATTTTGGAGATGGTGGTGAGGAAAAACTCCCTAAGATGACAAGAGGAAGAAACCTTATGAGGAACCAGATTCAGTAGGGAACCCTCATCTGGGTAACAACGGATATGGTGGAAGTAAAGGAAAGTTCATTATGGTTTTTACATGAAGTCTTTGTTGAACTAGTCCACTGTTCAACAAGGTCTCCACAAGGAGACTGAGTGCAAAATTGTATGTGGTAATTGCAGTCCCAAGGCCATAGTAGCAAAGTAGTCATTCCTTAAATTAGATTCGCTTTACACAGCGTGTTAAATTAACTGTTCTTATAAATAACAATTAACGATAACAATTAGTCTTTCTAAAATCATACACTGGTATAAGAGTAACACAAAATAAAGTTTTGTTCTCCTGCTACTCTAAGCACATTGGGCTTCACCCAAATGAGGGGGGAAATCTGATTAATTGGTCTGCTAGTTAAGTAGGGCAGTATGACTTTCACCAATGAAACATTTCTAGGTTACACTTTGGTTCTTGTGGTAATCTATACCAATTAGAATTATATAAAAAAAAAATAATAAAAAAATTAATTCTACTGATAACATTATTTTAACATACACAAACTAATTACAATGTAAGTACTAATTTCTGTATAATATTTCATCTCAATACCATCTAGCTGGGCTAAACACTGCAGGATAAAGAATTCATTTAAAGCTAGTCCATTAGTTGAAGTAGAGCTTAACCTAGTAAGGACTGCTGAACTCTCCATTAATTTTAAATCAGTGTGCAAGATAGCATATTTTAATTATGCATATTCTCCTGTTCTTGTGTAATTACCTGACACCCATTTCCATGAGGCGTATGTAAAAGCAGCAAGGGGTGACTGATGGCCCATGCACGGTGCAGGTTTTATTTTTGGATGAGATGAACTGCGCTCATTACATATGTGTCTGCTCCTCGCACTGGTAAAGGCAAAGCAGGGCGAAGCTCTCCGAACCAATCGGCTCAATTCATTAGCCATGCTAAGAAAGTAGGTCAGACAGTAAGGGGACTGAAAAGGAAAACATGGACAGGTGTAGGTGAGCCACTCATGACACACTCCTGCTGATGGTGGACGTTAGCTGTCTGAGAAAGGTGTGGCAAGGAGGAATATGTCCATCACATCCAGATTAGTCTGCTGTGTAACCATGGGTCAGTGAAGGCTATGCAGCAAGGTAATTAACCTCTTTTTTTTAATTACCGTTACCGTTAACAGTTAAATATTAGTCTAGCACAGTGGGAGGAATATAGACCATGTCCAGTGTTAATGAAAGGAATCCTGTCTGACTTGATAAGGAATAAAAAGTCAAACGTAATCGCTACTTTGTGTTCATTAGGACTTCACAGAGCATTTAAAAGCAAGACACGACTCCCTTAAAATAACTCAGGTGAAAATGGAATTTGAGGTTAGCCTACTTTGTCTTTATAGGTTCATCTGTACTAGCCTCTCGTCTCATGTAATTTTAATTGGTAAAATTCCAATTAGCAAGAGGGACATTATCTGAGGATGCCCTTGGTATGCAAGACTCAGTAATACACAGTATATTACAATTACATTGCCAACAGTTAGTCAGCCAGTAAACCTTCCAGATGAAGGTTATTCATCTGAATAGTATATCATCTGATAGTATATCATTACCTGAGTAAATGTAAAACGCCTGGAGCAGCTGCCCAACAGCTTACCTTCACAGTATGCGTTGTCTGAGCGGAGCGGGCGGAAACCCTCTTTGCAGCTGCAGCTCGATCCTGCATCCAGATTCAGACAGTCTGAGTGCTCCATGCAGGCGTTGCTCTCCACACAGAAATCATGGCCTTTTGGACACAAAGGAATTTACTGTCATAACTACTGCCAATGATAAAGTGTATATTGTCTAAACCACGGCTCCAAACCCATTTCAGAAATGAAAACAAAAACTATAGGGTGTCACTTCTCAGCAAAACCTTCTTAGTTTATTTAAAAAAAAATAATTTAGATAGACTTTAAGAATAGCTTTGACAAAAGAAGAACGTATTAAAATCATTCTCATGGCTGGATCTGGAAGCTGTCGTAAGGTTGCAATGGACTACACATCACACACAACACTGTTCCCAAACTGAGGGCCAAAGTTGGGAGGGACAATTCAGTGTGTGTTTATTGAGAATTGGCAGTCATGTAGAGGATGTTTTGTAAGTAAAGATACATTTTGCTAAAAAGTGTTAATTTCCCCTATGAATGGAGACTTTTTGGACACCCTGTAGAAACGAATAGTATTTGGCTCAGAGCAAAAAAATACAAACGAAAACATAAGCATCCATAAGAGCTCTCTAACAGAAATATTCATTTCAAATTTTTGGTAACTTTACACAGAACTTTTTTTTTTTTTGTCTTTGTAACCCATTTAACATTTTATTTATATCTTTGCACCAAACTCATGGATTAACATTATTTACTGTAGAATTTCCTTTAGTATGCTATAGTACATGCGCTATGCAACACAGGGTAAAGTTACAAGGCAATTCATAGGTGAAGAAACAAGGTGAATTCAGTTGAATATAAACATTCCTGCCACATATATTCTCATTCATGTTAATGGTGATATGAGAAAAATAACCAAGCCTGCTTGTTGTCAGAATGAGAGAAAAGCTAGCTAGGGGTGGGTATTTAGCCTGATAGCATGTGTGTGCAATATTAAATGAGGAATTGGGTAACACTATTATACTCTTATATAGAAAATAACAACCTCTGGTAAATTATTGCACAAACAGTAACATTTTATAGCCTGTGTGTGTGTGTGTGTGTGTGTGTGTGTGTGTGTGTGTGTGTGTGTGTGTGTGTGTGTGTGTGTGTTTTGTCCTAACCCATTTAGGTTGGAATAGAAACACGACAGTGGAAAGGTTTAACTATTGGTTCTGCTCAGAGCAGAGCAAATTGAATTTTTTTTATGACATTTCTCAGCCTTGGTCTCAACCATACAAGTGAAAATGGCTAGGAAAGTACAAGACCTAAAGGTAGATCTAATATGCAAGCCAGAAATGAAGTACATTTTGAATTTCCTTGCAGTGTTGTGACTGTGAGTGCTTATAATACTGTACACTGCATTAAGCTCATCACGATGTATTACCATAAATGAGTGACATTTTAATTGGGAAAGACTGTCATCAGTTATTTTAATCTCACTTGTCCATCTACTTTATGTCTCATTTATCATTGCAGCATTCAATTAAATTTGTTCTTGTCATCTACCCACACAAAATGGGGGTATACTTGTGTTCTGTCTCTCACTCCCTGTTTTTAAAAAACCCCAAAATGAGCATTCAGTGATGTAGATCGGACTCACCTCTACACACTCTGCAGCATCTGTCAGTAAGAGTGACCTGCTGTGTTTCTGGACAGTTGAGTTCGGGGCACTCGCTGTTCTGGACTTTGTGCATCGTGCGGTCCTGGTAAAATAAAACAAACCTGACTAAGCTGTGTGTTTTTGGAGTAAAGTACCAAGGGTAGTTCTGCACTGAGGACATCATCATCATCATCATAATAATAATAATAATAATAATAATAACAATAATAATAAACTACACAATAAACCTACAGCAACACCCTTATTCTCAAATACCGAAGCAAGTTATAGGTTATTTTGAAACTTTTAGGTTGTCTATGGATGAAAAATGAAGTTATAATACTCACAGTTTCCATTTGATTGCCCATAACCACAATGATAATGTCATTAACATTTAGGACTGTCCGAATAAAATTTCATAATATTTATATGTACTCAAACTTGTCAACCCTACTGGCTATATAAGCAGAGCGTAGAAAATTGTGTATAAATGTCTACTGTTTAAAATCAAATTAACTATTAAATATAAATTCTAATTAATTGATATTACATGTACATATTGTGGCAGAGTCCCAAATAGAGTTCTACTGGGTAATTACACTATATAGCCGAAAGTATGTGGACACCTGACAAATCACACCCATATGTGCTTGTTGATCATCTCATTCCAGATTTAGTTCACCTTTGCAGACATAATAACCTCCACTATTTTTAGAAGGCTTTGTAATAGATTTTGGAGCATAGCTGGGGGATTTGTGCTCATTCAGCTATGAGAGTATTAGTGAGATCAATCACTGATGCTGGGTGAGGAAACTTGGGGTGCAGTCAGTGTTCAAGGTGTTCAGTGGGGTTGAGGTCTGGGCTGTGTGCAGGACACTTGAGTTCTTTCACAACAATCTTGTCAAACCATGATTTCACAGAGCTCATGTTGTGCACATTGTCCAGTGAAGGGAAATCTTAATTCTCTGCTTCCAACTTGGCTGCAACAGTTTGGGGAAGACACAAATATGGGTGTGATGGTCCGGTGTCCACATACTTTTGGCCATATAGTGTAGCACACTATGTACATAGGATCTCCCAACACTATTATGTATATACTACTCAATGGTATAACCTCATGTTATATCCAATGTCATGAAGATGTACAGTCTAGGTTAAACTCAAGAAAATATTATTGTGAGTAAGAAAATCGATCCATTCCTCCATCCATATTCTGTACCGCTTATCCTACACAGGGTCATGGGGAGCCTGGAGGATATCGCAGAGGGCTCGGGACACCCTGAACAGAGTGCCAACCCATTGCAGGGCACAATCTCACACACTCATTCACATACTATAAAGAATTTGGAAATGCCACTCAGCCTACAATGCATGTCTTTAGACTGCGGGAGGAAACCAGAGCACCCGGTGGTAACCCCCAAAACACGGGGATAACATGCAAACTCCACGCACACAGGGCAGAGGTGGAAATCAAACCCCCAACCCCGGAGGTGTGAGGCAAATGTGTTAACCACTAAGCCACCGTGCACCCGGGTAAGTAAATAAAAGGGTAAAAATAATATAATTTTATGATTTTCTTTATAATACAAATGTAAAGCAAAGTGTTGGCTGTCTAGCTAACGGTCAGGTTAACGGTCATTACTATGACTATCCCTAACTGAACTGCACAAATAGTAGCAGTTAGTGTACAAAAACAATGCAAACTTTATTTTTTACAAAAACAATACATGACTCCATATATAGTTGTAAATTAACTTCAATGCTTAATAAATGTTGTTTTTTGAATGAAAACAAGATAACCAAACAAAATAACTCATCCTTGGGTACACTGAAAATAAGGTGGATAACATACGCTATGCAATGCATTTTGATAATTTCCTATTGAATTTCACAGTAAGATTATAGAATACAGGCCCTGATCTCTCACCTTGCATTCATAGAGTTGGCACAATCCACTGGTATGATGCACAGCTTTTCTTTCCCCTTCTGACAACTCCTGTCCGAAAAATATGCACATAGCTACACACACACACACACACACACACAGGAAAAGCACAATAAGTATAAAAGTCAGAAAAAGTCAGATTTTATGCCGTTTTATGTGTCAAAGCACCACAGGACTTACAGAACCCATAGAGGTGTTGCACTATATTAGCTGTGGTTACCGTGTTATAAATATTTGTTTCTAAAAGAAACCTTTTCAACCTGACAGCAGTGAAACCAAGCTGCTACGTTTTTATAAAACACCAAAACAGTGCCCAGCCAGCGTCTTTTTTTTCTGCAAACACTATGTCCTCACATGAGCTGGTAGAACATAGCAGGATATTTCTAAATGGGCTTGCACTTAACTAAACAAATGCATGTGGCTCTGCTGTGAGCAGTCAATAAGCACATGAGAAGGCCAAGCAGCTACGACAAACTCAGGGCATGTGAAAAAAAATCTTGCTTTCCAGTTTCCAGATAAAATGCAACACCAAACAGCAGAGAACTGTCATGCAATTTGTTCATCAGCTGTCCCAAGAAACATTTGTTCTTGCTCCCCATTCTGTGTAAATGAGACATATGGCCAGAATCTGACAAAAAATCACAAAACTTTGATAAAAGTTGCTGCTAGGACTTTACTGACAACAAACTAACCAAAAAGATGGAGATCACAAAACTACATGAACAAAGTACCTCACAAGAAAGTCATAACTGGAAACCATGACAGCAATGGCATTTCAAAACACAGCAAACATTATTTGTTGAGGTGCTTATCTTTTTTTCACTTTTTTAAGGGCACGTACAAAGAAAAGACAGCAGTGTGTGTGTCTGTCTGTGTGTTGAATTTATAACAAAAAAGAAAAGACAGCAGTGTGTGTGTCTGTCTGTGTGTTGAATTTATAACAAAAAAGCACTTTAGCACTGTCCTGTCATACTAAACAAAAAGCTAAGCTAATTAGTGCCTTGTTTGTCTTCATGTGGAAGACATGGACGGCTGTAATACACCACAGCAATAGTGGAAAATGATTAGCTAGCAATAGAGCTTACACAATACACAACTCTTACAAAGCCACTATTGGTTGGAGGAAAGGCATTCTTCACTGTTATTCAGAACAACCCGTATGCGGAACAGGTTCAAGTGTGTTATACTGCCCCTTGATGTAGCATGAGCAGCAGTTTGAAAGGATGTGGTGACTGGCTTCACGTGCCTCAGAGGAAGTACTTTGATAGCTGTCACATCTCAGGGAAGAGATAGCTGGTGAGTGAGAATCTCCAATAAATTTTAAGAAAATGCGGGGTAAATTCTAAAAACTGGAAGAAAAAAAACCTGACTGATCCATAAACATGAAGCATATCATATTAATTCCTTTACAAGCCTGTACAAAACTAAGTCTTTTTTTGAGACAGCTCCATGTTGGGTATTTACTATACATTGCATATTGTATTTATGTATATTGTATATACAGTATATATATATATATATATATATATATATATATATATATATATATATATATATATATATATATATATATATATATATATATACAGTCCATCTTCAACCGCTTATTCCTTCTTCAGAGTTGTGGGGAACCTGGAGCCTATCCCAGGAAGCATCGGGCACAAGGCGGGGTACACAGGGTACAGGGTATATATCAGTCTTATACAGGATTAAACAGAGTTTTTTGTGATTGTTGCGGCCAAAAATGTTTGATTTTGTTGCTTTTTTTATGTTTGAAAAAACATTTAATGTTTTTTTAATTGTTGAAATTGCAATGGAACGATGATGTCACATGACACGTCTTGGCCTAAATCTGGGGTAATTTGATAAATGGCAAGCTCCTCCGAATATTGTGGTGTTTGCTTGATTTTACGTTCATTTCTGCGAATCCTGGAGGGGACTGATATATTGTGTTCTTCAAATTGTATTACAATAAAGCCATTTATTAATGATCTTATTAATTTGGAAATGGGAGCTGAAGGGGTGAGTGTAGAAGTATTAAGCACTGAGCAAACATGCAAAATTTGTGTACAGCTGAAAGTGAAAATAAGAAAAATTACCATTCTAAAAAAAGAAAAGTGAGACTAACACTCAGTGCTAATATTAAACAGTGAGCTTTATGGTTTACTTGTGGCTCTTGGAATGAGATAATATGTTCCCCAGCATTTATATGCTTTGGGAAGTTAAATCAAATTGTTTCTGATTGCAATGGAATAGAGATTACATTCATAGACTCGAATGAATCTAATACCAGAAAGATACACTCTTAGGCCAAGAGGTTTAAATTCAGGTTTCCATTTGCATACACCCCAGAGGGCTGCACTTTATTGCCAGCTTGTGAATAATTTATTTGGATATGTATATGTACAGGAGGACACCACTGGAGACACAGTGAGCATGTAGCTAAGCAACTGGGAGATGTGGTCAGTTGTCAGGCAACCCTGTGGGGGCGTGAGATGAAAAGCTCTGCTATAGTATCTTCAGTTTCTATGTGTGTGTACATATGTGGGAGTGTGAGGGAAGAAAAAGGCAACTTTGGCAACAAGGAGTGGATGAGTGCATGGAAGAGGAGGTAGGAGGTGTTTGTGTGTGGTGTGTGTGCGGGTACTCACGCTGACATTTTTTGCAACACTCTCCTGACACATAGGCAGCGATGGAACCATCAGGACACTCCAGAGGGGGACACACGATGGCTTCACACTGAACCGTACCATTCTGAAAAGGCAGGAAAGTGGAGAACATCATGCAAACTTTCAAAGCCCAAATAAGAATCCATAGGGCTGATTGATGTTGAGGTCCCTGACCTGTTTGCCAGGTTTAATACATCTGAACCAATTAGCCACCTAATTAACAGGGACTCTCTTGAGTTGATGTAGATGTGCTAGAGCAGGAAAAACACGAAAATATACAGGGCAAGGGTACACTCCAAGGCAAAACTTATCAACACACATGCTGGGAACACGGGGAGAGAAGCATGTCGACCCAGCTGCATCACAGCAGCAGGCATTTACTTCTGAGCAGTTCACTGCTTTGTGTTCTTACAACTCTTCACTAATATCACATAGGGAGCCTTTCAGTAAGCCTCAAACCGTCCATATAAAAAGAAAATTATGCTGCTACAAATAGAAAACAACATATGCCATCTTTCAGTGTACACAACGTCAGTTACAAGCTGTGCTTATAAAAGTATTAAGAAGCTGAACACAGTGCATGCTGTTCCAGAAAACATCACTAGTATATAGTGAGGTCCATTATAGTAGACAGCCATATTTTCTGGATTTGTACACATAACAAAAAAAGGTGATACAGCATATAGCAATGAGAGAAGTAATGACCTGCTACTAATTAACCTTTCATACCACAGTTCACATCGCAGGTTTTGTGTAAGTGGATGAAAGCAGCTAATTAGGTAATTGCAGATTGCTTCCTGCTTGCCGTGGCATGTATATACATGTGTACTGAGATTTAACTAGTCACACACACACACAAACATACACACACACACACACACACACACACACACAACAAATGGAAAACCTGGTGGCTCTGTTATGCTGTATCACACATGTTGCTGGCATGGCTTATGTCCACTTGAGTCTACAAGAAACTAGAGCTCACTGAATGGTTTGGTGAGTATAAAATTGATATTAAGCATATTCTATGGCCTTCACAGTCACAGTCACCAAATCTTAACCCAAATGAACACCTATGGGAATGATGTGTTGGACATCCTTCTCCACCCTCATCATTAAAACACTTAAGAGAATATCTTTTAGAAGAATGATGTTCATCCCCTCAAGGAAAGATACTTGTAGAGTCTATGCTAAGGCAGCTTTTGGTTCCCCTAATCCTAAACAAGACAATTTACAGTGGTGATTGAAAGTTTGGGAATCCTTTAGAATTTTCTATATATCTGCATAAATATGTCAAACATCATCAAATTTTCACACAAGGCCTAAAATTAGGCAAAGAGAACCACATTAAACAAGTGAGGCAAAATTATTATACTTGGTCATTTATTTATTGCAAAAAATTATATTATGTGATAATATCTGTGAGTAACAAAAGTATGCCCATGAACTGAATCTCAAGGGAAAGTGGGTCATGTAGCAAGACAATGATCGTAAGCACACAACTCGTTCTACCAAAGAATGTTTAAAGAAGAATAAAGTTAATGTTTTGGAAAGTCCTGACCTTAATACAGTAGAAATGTTGTGGAAGGACCTGAAGCAAGCAGTTCATGTGAGGAAACCCACCAACATCCCAGAGTTGAAGCTGTTGATGCCGATGTGCAGGACTGATCAATAGATACCGGAAACGTTTAGTTGCAGTTATTTGCTGCACAAGGGGTCATACCAGATACTGAAAGAAAATGTGCACATACTTTTGCCACCAACAGATTTGTAATATTGGATCATTTTCCTCAATAAACAAGTGACCAAGTATAATATTTTTGACTCATTTGTTTAATTGGGTTCTCTTTATCTACTTTTGGGACTTGTGTGGAAATCCTATTATGTTTTAGGTCATATTTATGCAGAAATATAGAAAATTCTCATTTTTATGTACCACTGTATGATTTGTGTGTGTGTGTGTGAGAGAGAGAGAGAGAGAGAGAGAGAGAGAGAGATAACTGACTCAGTATACAGAACTGGTTCACAGACCCAAAGAAGTGGACACCGATAGCACTTTGTGTTTACAACCACTGTGCAGCAGGCACTGTCAGAATGCACAGTAAAGCCACTTGTAAGGGAACCTCATTATACAGCTTAATCCAGGCATTGTACAAATTTCCCAGCATTTCTTGACAAAAACAAATCATTTCAATCCCTTTTCTGTGCCTCTTCTCCCATTATATCCCCTTTCCCCACTTAGCGCCCTCAGGGGTGAAACCGTCGCCTATAACAAAGGCAGCGATGCCCTGCTGGGAGCTCCATACACAGAGGACACTCAACGCACCAAGCATGTGCAGTTCTTGCAGCCATCTTTCCAGACCTGCTCCTCCCTGTAGGTCTCCCCTTTCACGTTGCACGTCCGCTCACAAAAGCAGTTATCCAGACTGTTCATCCTCTCTTCTGCTAGTGACAGCTGCAACACAACACACACAATAAATCACATGCATGGCCAGACGGGTCACTCCAGCCCATTATAGCCCCACTTTTAAACAAGACTATGCATGTAGCTGTATAAGGTGCAACAGGCAAGCTAACATGACAGAGAGATGAGTGGGGGAAAAATCTCTTGTTTGGGTAATGAGCTGGCAGCATGACCTTGATATATAAATGTAGAGTCAATATGGCAAATGCAAGAGTTCAGAAACGTCACACTGTATAAAAGCTGCAACTCAGATGTTAGAATAAAAAGTAGGGATGCATCGGTACTGAGACTGGTATATGGAAACCATTCCATACTGAACTCATTTAGTCATACCCATAAAGTTGCAAACTTTTGATATGTGATATGTGATATTACGTGATACAAGCCTAGTGCAAGCCATCATGTTAAACAAATTACATGAAATGACAGTGATCTGTCAAAATATTTCATCATTGTGCACTGTGAATACAGCAAGAGGAGGAACTGCAGCATCTTGCTACACTACAAACAATCTTATCTCTGTACATCTCTGTACAAGAGGTTCACTGCTAGCTGCATATGGCAGCAACCAACAATGCAGCGGACGCTGGATAAACAAGATAAAAATTACATTTGGTGAGTGAAAATAACATCTCTTACAAAGTAAATTGTTCTTGGTGTTTAGCTACTACAAGGGATTCCAACAATTACATTTACTGTACAGAAATCTAGCTGTACAAAAGGCGCCTTTACATTTAGATTCATTCATTTAGCAGACGCTTTTATCCAAAGTGACTTACAAATGAGGAAGAGAAACAAAACCCGAAGAGAAACAAAACCAAATCTGTTCTTCTCCATGAAACCCTACTCGATCCAAGGTAACTAATGTAGCTAATGCACTTTATTTACAGTCTCACGCTAAAAAGAACGAGCTTAAAAGCGTTTGTGCTTGGACATGCATTTGTGTGTTTTTCATGGATACTGTTTAAACAGGGGAAACCCAAAAAGTGCAAAATAAAATGTTCCATGACGCCCATGATTGCTTAATAGTAAGTACGTTAGTCATTTCCTTATTATTAGCATTAATATTAACGAGTATCAAAATACATGTACTCATGCTTGTATATGGTCTAAAAGAAATGGTATCGATGCATCCCTAATAAGAGCCTATTTTAGTTTTGAAATCAGTGTTTTGTTGAAAATATACAGTACAAGCATACATTGTTATCATTAAACAGCTGTTCACATCCAAAAGATAAATAAATCCATTAAACGTCAACTGATGCATTTTACCTTGCTGGATGTTTTGGCCAAGAGATCTTGAAGTTCCATTATCTTCTGTACGAGCCCATGAAAGTCATTGCAAGTAGGACAAGCTAAAATGCAGAGATGCAGTGACATGAAAGCATATAATAGAGACTGTATTGCGTGTTGTATCACTGCAGTAGTTTCAATGCAGCTCGAGCGCACTTACTGCGATTAAGATCTGGGCACTGTGTGATATAACCTTGAGGCATCACGATTATATGAACATCTTGCATTACTCCCTGTAATGACAGAAAGATATCAGTCAGAGATGGTCAAGAACCAGTTTTGATTTAAGAGCTTCGTATAATTTGTGTACATTGGCCTCACTAAACGTAGCACAGGTCCATGGACTGCAATGTTGTCTATTCCTGATTAGGGCTTTGACTTCACGTTATGCGTGTGGATCAGTTGGAGCATCAAGATTTAAATTCCTCGCTCTCATAACTACAATCATTTCCTATCAGTTACACTGTACTATATATATGGATAAGTGATCTCTCTCTCTGTGTATATATATATCACACAAATATATATATATTTCTCCCTCATCAAAATCACATGTATTATCCAGAATTCTTAAAACTGTGCAGTAGATATGCATTAGTTACATTTGTTACAAGGCCTGCTTGAGACTAATATGCATCTGGGAATGTGATAATTGAATATAATGCAATGTAATGTAAACTGCAGCATTGATGTTGAAGATATGAAGGAAAGGTTTCACTCACCATCTGACTTTAATAAGCATAACTATGCGATCCAAATTAAATTTGCCTCATAGGTACATTAATTTGATCAACTTCTATCCTCCAGCCAAGCTACACAAGTGCAACCTCACGCATAGACACTCTGTATCCATGGCAACTCAGCCACCTCGCTTCCATCCCCCCTTGACGGAGAGGAATGGTGCGATTTATGAGAAATTGTTTTTTAAATTGTCTTGCCACTTCAATTTAAAAACCATAAATTCAAAACCCAACAAAACTATTTGCAGATTCTTCAAGGCACGGCGAAAGGAAATGGAGGTGAGCGGTTCAACTATGGAAAGGCTCAGGATGCAATTTAGTGTTCCCGCGTTCCGAACGAAGAGAGGGGACACATGCACTGATCATTTCCATTAGAGTCAACATGCAAGGTCAACAAGTGGAGAATCATTACTGCATAGACCTGCTGCTAATAATTTTTTTTTCCATGTTAATATTGCTTGCTCTTGAGAAATATTCAAAAACTATTACAAAATAGAAAAGCGACCAGTAAACATACATAAAAGAAGCAGCAAGTCCTCAAAAAGTAATTTGAGTATACAGACTACGCATATAAATGTTGTAATGTTGTGTTGCTGTCTCTCTTTGTTTTCTCTTTGAAATGAAATGGGATGAACATCTGAGTGTTTTCATTGGCTCCATGGAGACAGAGAAGTGGGCGGTGGCTGATGAACACTCGTTAAGATGTGAAAATGACCTCCAAGACTCCCTTCATCTGCCAATTAACACTAGAGAAGCATAACAACCTGGAGCAACAATTATCTCAAAGAGACTCCTGCATGCACACACACACACACACACACACACACACACACACAACAGCAGCAGCATGTTTAAATGGTTGAAAGTCTGCATGGTGGTGTGATAGACTCATTTATCACTGTAGAGACGGGCAGCTGAGAAATGGAATCGACTTCAAAAGCTGCGGCTGCATGACTGAAATCCTTTCTTTCCATCTGATAGAGAGATGGATGTTTTAAAGGCTGAATAACGGGGTGTATGCCAAACTATTGGAGTAATAATTAAACCTTTTACTCAACACAGATAAGACAAAATTACCTTGAATAGGCCGTGTGCACTGTTCCTCTGTCCGATCCAGAACGATGCATCTTCCGGGATGTCCATGAGAGGCACGGCCACCACCCGCTCATAGATTCTACACAGGAAAAAGGACGATTCAAATTCCCTAACTGTTCTTCTGAGTACAGGATAAACCATCCAATCACAATGTTAGCGTTATAATATGGAACACATCCTTAAGGAGAGCTCCAGAATCATAAACAACAACCTTATCAGACTATAGAGGCGCTTTATAAAATAAAGTTTATTATTATTATTATTATTGTTATAGTTTAGTAGCAGGTCCTGCCTGGGGAAGGTGTGATCTACGTATGTACCTGTTGCAGTCCACATAAAGAGTGACATGGGATGCGCTAATGGCCACTGAAACTTTGTGCCACTGGTTGTCTGCGAGCAAGTAGGGGAAGATCTCAGTGTGTATCTGTCGTCCTTTGGCCAGGAAATGGAGACGCACCTCGCTCTTCTGCCCGCTGCTCTCCAGCTCTAGGAACCTGCAGTCAAAGACAACTTTTTAGGTCTAGGATTTTAATGCATTCTAAAAAAAAATGACAGCGGAAGAGATCCAAAATTACAAAGCCTTTGAATTAAAAATATATTGGCTTTCAACAACCACACACAAATAGCCACTAAAAAGCACTTCAACATGACTATTAGAAAATCTTGTTCGGCTATTAAATAACATAAACTGACCAACTACAAAGAAAACTTGTAATTCTATTCTGAAATGCAAAAACTCCATATAATTCACCAATGAGTCAATTCTAATTAAGGCATTTCTAGTAATCTCCATTTTTTCTTCATTCACACCAAAGCCAGAAATATAGAAGAAGAAGCAGCCTTTATTTGTCACATACAGCATAGTGAAATTCTTTTCTTCGCATATCCCCGCTTGTTAGGAAGTTGGGGCCAGAGTTCAGGGTCAGCCACGATATGGCGCACCTGAAGCAGAGAGGGTTAAGGACCTTGCTTAAGGGCCCTTAACAGCAGCTTGGCGGTGCTGGGGCATGAACCGCCAACCTTCTGATGAGTCACCCATAGTTTTAACCATTCAGCCAACACTGTACATTTCTCCCTCATTAAAAGCACTCTAAAAATCACACATTTTATTAAAAATTCACCAAACTGTACAATGTAGGAGATATGAATTAGTTACATTTTCAGGCCTGCTTGAGACTAATATGCATATGGGAACGTGATAATTGAACATGATGTAATGCAATGTAAACTGCAGCACTGATGGAGAAGGCATGAAGGCAAGGTTTCATTCATCATCTGACTTTAATAAGCATAACTATGCGATCCAAATTAAATAAATTCAGCTGGATTTCCATTGCAGCATCCCATACCATACTCACAGACTACTTCATTAGGAACACCTGTACACTTATGGTAAAGGATGTAACTTCCATGTGCGAGTATTGGCACCAGTTGAAATACACGCTGTGAGTAATGTATAAAGTCTACTTGACATTTTTGTGGTCGTAAATTATTTGTTCAGAGTCGCATGAATTCAGAGACATATGCTGTTTTAATGAACAGTATTTCATCAGTTTCAGAACAGTTTCAGAACAGTACTTCATTCACACTCTAGGCTTAAAGTGACCATTTCATTTTGATGAACTGTGCAGGATATTTAAGCTTGAGATACAACTATACTTAGATATAACATTTATTTTCCAAGAAAAGGTGTCTTTCAAACACTTACAGTATCTCCCGTGCTATCCCGTGGTATTTCCTGCATTCAGACTACTGGGCACGCTCATGCATTGACAATAGTATGACCCATTTTAGAGGTGCTCAAATTGATATTGATTTTCTTTTCAGATAGTCAGAGGAATGCGAACTATCTTTCAATATTAAAAACTTAGTAGTTTGTGAAAATTTCAAGACCTCCCCTCCCCCCTACATCTTGTTTTGACATCCGTCACGGGGGATCAAGCCTTAGTTAGGGGGGTCAACCCCCCCCCCACCCCATCCCCATACCCCGTGTAATTCACACCCTGATCTGGGTCGTAGTGGATTTGGAGCCACACACCCATTTGCACACTCATTCACACCTAGTGGCAATTTAGATATAACAAGCATGATGACTCTGGTAAACATTTATACACTGTCCAGCAAAAGGTTGAGAAGGTTGAGAAGAACTTTCTCGTCTTTCAATACTTTAAAATTTTATGATATTTAATATTTGATGATGGATCAGAAAAAGGGAGGTGTGTAACGTAAGTCCTGTAAGAGACAAGGTAGATCGTCTGACAATAAACAGGAATTCCTGAAAAGTCTGTAAATACTTGGAGCTTGTATGGAGCAGGAATTAAATTGTTTAGTTACAGATTTATTATAAACTATTCTAATTATATATATATACAGTCATGGACGAAATTATTGGCACCCCTGGAACTTTTCCAGAAAATGCACAATTTTTCCAGGAAAAGTGTTGCATGACAAATGTTTTGGTATACACATGTTCATTACCTTTACGTGCATTGGAACAGCACAAAAAAGCAGAAGAAAAATTTGACATAATTTTACACAAAACTCAAAAATTAATTCGGACAAAATTGTTGGCATCCTCAACTTAATATTTGGTTGCATACATTTACGTTTACATTTATTCACTTAGCAGACGCTTTTATCCAAAGCGACTTACAAATAAGCAAAGAAGAACCTCACCCTTTGGAGAAAATAACTGAAACCAATCGCTTCCTATAACCATCAACAAGCTTCCTACACCTCTCAACTGGAATTTTGGACCACTCTTCTTTTGAAAACTGCTCCAGGTCTCTCAGATTTGAAGGGTGCCTTCTCGCAACAGCAATTTTGAGATCTCTCCATAGGTGTTCTATGGGATTTAGATCCGAACTCATTGATGGCCACTTCAGAATTCTCCAGCGCTTTGTCTCCAACCATTTCTGGGTGCTTTTTGAGGTATGTTTCGGGTCATTGTCCTGCTGAAACACCCATGACCCATGACCTACCCATGACATTATGGGCCAAAATCTTTTGATAGTCTCCAGATTTCATGATTCCTTGCACACAGTCAATGCACCCAGTGCCAGAGGCAGCAAAACAACCCCAAAACATCCTTGAACCTCCACCATGTTTGACTGTAGGTACTGTGTAGGCCTCTTTTTGTTTTCTGTAAAAAGTAGAATGACGTGCTTTGCCAAAAAGCTCAACCTTAGTCTCCTCTGTCCACAAAACGTTCTCCAAGAAGGATTGAGGCTTACTCAGGTACATTTTTGCAAACTGCAGTCTGGCTTTTTTATGCCTCTGTGTCAGAAGTGGGGTTCTCCTCGGTCTCCTGCCATAGCGCTTCTTCTCATTCAGATGACGACGTATGGTTCAAGCTGACACTGATGCACCCTGAGTCTGCAGGACAGCCTGAATTTGCGTGGAAGTTGACTGAGGTTGTTTATCCACCATTCAAACTATCCTGCGTTGCATTCTTTCATTTTTTTTTTTTTTTTCCCTCCGGGGGAAGGAAACGCGGCCCTTTGGTTTTTTATTTATTTTTTTTTTTTTTTGTGTGTCACAAAAAAAAAATTTTTTATTTTTGTGTTTTGTTTTGTAACCTTGAGATCCACAATTTTGCTTCTTAAGTCCTCAGACAATTCTCGGCTCTTCTTTCTCTTCTCCATGCTTGGTGTGGCACACACAGGCACACAACACAAAGGTAGAGCCAACTTTTATACACTCTAACTGGCTTTAGCTATGATTTCTATATCGCAAGCACCTAGTACCAGCTAGTAGGGAAGTGAATATACAGTATGCTGCATTACGCTATCTGCAGAAGCAGGGGACTGGACATGTGTCCCTGGGGCGCAGCAAGCAGCTGGAGGACATCACATTCTCCTTTAATGATAATAAATGTGTCTATCTCCTTCCTAGGTATGCCATGTAGTGTAATAACAGCCCAAGAGATTTACAGTCCATGCCGGTAGACTTCAGTCCTCACCACTGACACCGCTGTGAAAGTGAATTAATACGTTATGCTGCTTTTTAGCTTTTAAGTGAAGCTGAACATGTGCACATTTCAAAAAAGAATTTACTCGAAGCTTCATAAAATAAACTGCTGACACTATCACGCTAAAAAGATGCATTTATGTGAGCTGAATGAAAAACACATCGATTCTCTAAAAATGCCTCACATGTTGTTATTCAGCAGCATTACCTCCGAGTTGCTCTATTGAGATTCAGTAAGAGGAGTGACATTAATGGAAAAAGCTGCCAACATAGTCATCAGCTGCGCTGCCTGTGCAGACCAGCAATTTTTAGCTCTCTCTCTCAAGACTACTCTTAAGAGCATTATTCGAGAGAAGCCAATTACTGACAGGCGAGTGTTGATTTATCTACACACCAGATCTAATGAGTTATTTTTCTTTTTACATTGCATTTTCTGCCAGCTTAAATCTGACTACAAAGAGACATATTACTACAGGAGTTAGTGTTGTGTAGCAACGGGGTGTCGTGAACGTTTATGCCTGCTTTATCAGCAATGCATAGCAAAGGAATGAAACACAGCAAGCATGCTGTTAAAGAAAATCTACGCTGTGGTGTAATGTTTGGCTCCTTTAATGTATTAATATCCGACACGTCATGCTTTTGAACCGTAAATTTCATTCCTGTTTGTTACTTATGTTAAATCGGGTATAAACAGTCATTCGCTCTCCAGCCTCACTTTCTTCTTGCTCTTGAAGTTAATAACAAACAAAAAAACGCAGCTTATCATGTTCCCAAGAAACTGCAAAGTGCTAAGCCTTCTGTCCTGAAGACGGAAAACTGACTGCTACAAAGTGTTGACACTACAGACTCCTTCGATAAATGTTAAATAAACAATTTCTTTGTTAAAGGACAAAATGTTTTTTAATCTATTTATTATTGTTTTTTTTTATTATGTGAAGCATCTGCCATACACGTCACTGTATAACTATAGAAATAAGAATGGAGCGCATGAAATTTAACCTGTGATTTGAACTACAGCTGGAACTACTGTCAGAGCTGCTACTATAAAAAATAATTACTCAACATCTGACCAATCAGGTTCGACAATCCAGTAGTGCTATGGAAATATGTGTAGTTTAACACCATCTTTTTTAAACATCTTTATTTACTAAATTCCATGAATGCAGCACTGCTGGCATAGCAATGATAAAGGTTATACTACTGTTGTTTGTTCATGTCGAATTCTGCAGCTGTGCTTAGTGCTTAGTCTATTTTTTTTTCATAGCAGTGCATATAATAAGCATTCACACAGTTTCTGGTTTAAAAAAAGAAAACACTTCATTTCACAAGCATTTATGCTCTTAAAGGACCAGCTTATTATTCAGTTATTCATCTTATAGCCTAGGATTTGAAAGGGTTATATTTCAACACACTGAAATACATAATATATACAACACACTCAAATATAATTTGTGTATTGTTTGTAAGATGAAAAAGGGTTTTTTTTTTATTACAAAAAAATAGAGGTCAAAAAATGTTTTGGGGGGCCCGTGTACAATATTGAATTTATTTGTGATGTCACACTCCACAGTAGTGATGGTTAATGGCTCATATAATAGACTTATGTAGTATGTACACTCAGGACTTGTACACTCAGGTCATGAGACAATCAGGACTTATGTAGTATGTAGTATTTCATACGTATTTCTTTTTTTTTTTTTTTTTTACCTAGCCTACTAGGTTTAAAGGTAATTTTATTGTGGCAGTTGTGACCAGTGTTTTACTATAATAATAATAATAATAATAATAATAATAATAATAATAATAATAATAATAATAAAAGCTTTAGCTGTGCTGTCTGTTTTATCTGCACTGAGCTCACACCCCTCCCCTTTCCCATCTCCCTGCTCACCAGCAGTTAAACACAATAGTCACAATACTCTACATACAGAAACCAAACAGTGTCCTGACTAATCTTATAACAGACTTGCAGCAATAAAATAATTCATTTGTTTATACTGACTGAACATGTCTGATAAGTCGATTTCAGAATGCCAGTGCACTGCTAGAAAGGGTGAACATGTTCATTCATTTGTTCAACTTCAGCTGCTTTATTGTGATCAGGGTCATGGTGGATCTAGTGCTTATCCCAGGAACACTAGGCACGAAGTAGGAATACACTCTGGATGGATCCAAGCAAGTCCATCTCACAAACATCTCACTCCACGTGTTCTTAACCATAAAACCCAGAGTTAATCTGTGTCGATATGGGGAGAACTCATGTGCAAAACCCAATAGAAAGAGCAAACTGGGAGCTGTGAGACAGCAACACTACCCACTGCACGCCCACGCTGTCCCGTATTAACAAAATATCATATTTTCATTAATGAAAAACATTTTATTTTATCATCAGGTAACATAATTTATATGGATTTAGATACCAGTAACTAATAGTTTAGAAATAAGAACACCTCTATGGAGAGTTTGAATAGAATTAGCAGGCTAGGAAAGTCAGATCAGAACAGTGTTCTAGTGTCAAGCCTGAGGAGAGTCTGCTGAGTGGTAATTCTAGCCTAGACTTGGAGGAAATAAAAAATTCTAATCAGCCTTTTGGGTACAGAAAAATGATCACTGTGCAGAGAGAAAAGTCCTGATGAGGAGTGTAGGTTAGAGAACAACACAGCAGGGAGAGAGAGAGAGAGAGAGAGAGAGAGAGAGAGAGAGAGAGAGAGAGAGAGAACGAGAGATAATCACTGTACTACATACTACTCTACAATGGGAAATAAGCTTTCTCAATTGTTAAGGAGCATTCAATAGTAGGACTTGCTCTCTACCATGCTGTATTGTTCTCCATACATAAATTATATACCGCACCCTCACATTATCTTGACACATATTTCAGGTTCACATTTCTAGACTATACAATACATACTAGCCAATAAAGAATATAATTTCCTTAACCAGAATATTAAACATTACATTAGCTGGCCATTTTTCTGCCCTGAAGTGTAACTGGCAGATGTGTGTATGTGATAATAATTATTTGATAGCTAAATAATAATTGCTATTTGTTGAGGAGTGAGAAGCTCCTGCATCACCTCTGTTCTGCATGGTGGATGGAGAAGATGGCTCCAGAGTTGAGCAGCTTCTGTTTCAGAGTCACAGCCATGGTAAACTCAGTTCTGCCTCTCAGCTTCTGCAGCATAGTCTGAGTCGTCTCTTCGGGTACCTTCACATTCCTGGAGGAGCCTGCCAAGAGCCAAGGAACATTAGGGTAAAGTACAGACTCAATTCAGACGGCTTGGAAAATGTGTGCATGAACTTTATTAAATGTGTCTCTGCAGACAATACGTTTAAGAGGTCATCTAGTGGTATTAGAGTCAGCTTCAGATTATTTAAGACTACGAAAATAACATCAGGGAGATATGAAGGTCGGGTATGCGGTAAACAAGATGCAGCATGGATTTATTTTTTAATGTATATGCAGAACACTGCACACTTGGGAGGCAGGGGTCACAGAATATAAATTCAAGAGACTCTTCATTGAGCTGTTTAAAAAATATATATAATAATAATAATAATAATAATAATAATAATAATAATAATAATAATAATAATAATAATAATAATAATTCATTGAAAGAATATGTAAACTATTTGAACACCAAAAAATGTAGAAACAAGCTATTAAATAATAAAACAATATTTAGAAATGGGTTCAACCCACTAACTGTTTTGTGAATTGTCACAAATGCATCTATTTGGTGTGTTAAGAAAAGGTTTATTTTTGACTAAATGTAATTCACAGTGGAAATAATTAGTATTTATGGTTATGAGGTAAAAGAAATGCTGTTTGCTTTTAAAAAGTTATTTGTAGTTGGAACTGGAATCCTTGGTAAATATGAACAAAGAAGTCTGTGAAAAATTGTCTTTATTGTTTAACCTTTTGATCCTTTTGATCTTTTGTTTTAAAAAGTTCACAAAAGGTTAAACTATAAAGACAATTTTTCACAGCCTTCTTTGCTCATATCTACCAAGGGTGCCGATATTCGTGAAGAGCACAGTATGGTTGTGTCTGAAACATAAAACATGCTGCCTTTTAAGGTTGTATTTGGAGACAAGAAGGCATTAAATCATGTCTGAACGTCTGAATATTTGTCAAAAGGCACGGAATGTTGCCCTCTGACATATAGCTTTCCTTTCTAACTTCCTAACAAGCTGGGATATGTGAAGAAAGTTTTTATGTTTTTCACTGTGCTGTAAAATATCAGCCATAACATTAAAACCGCCTAATATTTGGTAGGCCCACCTTGTATCACAAAAACCGTCAAGCTCTGACCTCCACAAAACCTCCACAAAACCTCTGAAGGTGTGCTGTGGTGTCTGACACCAAGATGTTAGAAGATCCTGTAAGTCCTGTAGGTTACAAGGTGAGGCCTCCATGGATTGGACTTGTTTGTCTAGCACATCCCACAGAGGTTTGATCAGATTGAGATCTGGGGAATTTGGAGTCAACACCTTGAACTCTTTGTCATGTTCCTCAAACCATTCCTGAACAATTGTGCAGTGTGGCAGGGTCTGCTGAATGAGGCCACTGCCATTGTTGAATAGCATTGCCATGAAAGGGTGTACTTGGTCTTCAACAATATTTAGGTAGGTGGTACGTGTTAAAGTAACATCCACAGGAATGCCAGGACCCAAGGTTTCCCAGAAAAACATTGCACAGAGCATCACACTGACTCTGCCAGTTTGCCTTGCATTTTTCTTGCCTCCAACACATCAACTTCAATTTGCTGTCTAATATATCCCAACCCTTGACAAGTGCCATTGTAACGAGATAATCAATGCTATTCACGTCACCTGTCAGCGGTTTTAATGTTATGGCTGATTGGTGTATATGTGACAAATAAAGTCTTCTTCTTCTTCTACTTCTATGCCATAATCCCATGCATCAGCCTGCCTGTAAAATAATGGCAGTGGAGCTCACCAAGAAGGAGATAAACCGCATTGTGGAGAAATTAGTTATATGTATATATGCCAGCCACAAACTATTTATTTACAGGTTTCTTCGTAATTATCTTACAAGCAACAAGTAACTCATAAAAGAGCATTGGCATCAAGGCAGCTGTTTTTAATATATAATTATGACAACACCACTGGACAAACACCACATGCTGACACAGATTATCGTTTTTCTTCCATTAATTCCAATGTGCATAAGTGGACTCAGGTTAACAAGGACTGTACATTAAGGCAGCAGTCATTTATTTGTGGTCACTTGTAGCTTAGTGATTTTCACTTTTTGAAATTCATGAACTTCAGAATACACCCAGATGGGATTAGGTGCTAGAGGTTTCTCATGCAAGAAGGGAGCAGAGAGATTTTGGTTAGGTTTTTCCTTGCCTCCCTCCTGAACTTAGCCTCGTTCCCAGTAATACTGAGCAGACGCACTGCCACTCTAATGGAGGCATCCATTAGACGCGATCACATCAAAAGGTTCACTGTGGCAACTGAGGGAAGCCGTGACACACTTTTGAGATCCAGGCAGCCCACTACAACAGCGCCATCTCTTCAGTAATACTCGTGCTGTTCCAGATGGCAAGGGGATCCAATTAACATAACGCACGATACAAAAAAATTTTAAAAATTGGAACTGAAAGAAAGAAAGTGAGAACAGAAAGAGCCTTGGTGCTACACAACAGCAGCAAACAATACATTTATAACACTATTTACTGTCTTTAGCACTATTGAGCCTAAAGAGCATGGCTGAACCACATTGAACACTATAACACAGTCTTTAAAATCATTTACAGTTAAATATAGCAGTACAGTAGTTATTTTGGGGGTTTTGGAATGCTTTTTTGCCAAAAACCCATGAGTGAATCTCTAGATACAAAGAGGTTGCCTAGCCAAGAAAAGAAGCAGTGGATTTAAAGCTGAGAAAAGGGAGTCAATGAATCGTAACTGAAACCAGAGTAGTTATTTTTCAGACTTTACTGGCACTTTAATGACACATTCTGACAACAGTTCAGCTAGGTGACAGTTGACTTTAATATCCATGGACCCAAGATCATTGGGAGGTGCTCTCCTGCCTGTTATGATAGTGACCAAAGTAGTAGTAGGAGGCATCTCATAGTGAAAGAGGGAAAAGAAGGGACTCTTTTAGACAGAATTAAATGATACTATTTATGTATTATTGAAGAAAAGACCAGACTGTTAACTGAATGTGTGTAATATACTTAAAGACAAGGACTGTTGTTCGATTTAATCTCACCACGGTTTTAGTCTGCCTGCATTTCTGCCTTTCGAGAACCATCTTCAGCCTGCGAAAAGAGGAACCTTTCATCTTTACACAGAACCACAGGGTCTTCACAGGGGGAGAGCAGGAAGAATAGAGGACAGTGGGGGAGACAGGGGTCCAGCTGCTCAGGATTTCCAAAGTGCATCCAAAAATGACTGTATCCATAGAAACAGTTCCTCCCATATGTTTCAGACCCTTCAACCGCTCCCAGTCTGAGAGATTGGACAATTATCTCAGTAACATGACAAAAAAGAGGGAAACTGAAGATGTACAGATGGATGAATCCTTTTCTGTGACGGCCCATGCTATGAAACGCTCTTTCTCTTGCTAGTCGGCCTCACCAAGGTTAAATCAATATTTTCACTGCACGAGATGCAGGCCGATTAGGTATTGGCAAGCGACTACAGAAGGTGACCACCTGCTCTCAACAGGAGATGCTTCATATGCCACTGAGAAAAGCCAGAGACAAAAGCTCACAGCGCTCACTGCTCATATGGTCAATCAGTTAGGCCATATCATTTCTCTCAGCAGAAAACAAGACACACTAAATTCTAAAATAAAGCAGCTTCAATGCTTTAAGCAATATTCCTTCATAATTAGGGATGTAATTACATTTCTAAAGCCTATCATAATCCAGAGTATTACAAAGAAATCCATTTAGACTTCTTTCCATAAAATAGCTGAGACATCTGGAAGCATCTGCAGAATAATTCATAGAAACGCAACTCAGGGGATATCGATAGGATTCATGGGAAACTACAATTTAGACAACAAATCGACATTCTAATCCTATTTTATGGTTTAGAATAAAGCAGTGAAAAAGTAAAGAATTATGTATTGAAATGTATTTACAACGTAACCCAGCCTATCCAGTTATCGTGAAATTGTTTTTCTTTTTGTAATAATAATAAGAAGAAGAGGAATAACAACAAAAACAACAACAACAATAATAATTACTTTCACTGACATTTTCAGTTCATACAAAAAGGCAACTAAATGCAAGTAAAAACAAGAAAACAAGGGGTACAGCAAGAAATCACAGATTAAATGTATGCACAAAAAACTAAAAGGGTGCTGTTTAATTCTTAAAGGTGTGTTTTGAATTAACTAAGAACCATATGGTGTAGTAATACAACACCTGACTAGTTCAAAGAAGCTAATTAATCTAGAAATATGTAAATCAACTGTATAAAATACTAAATATATTGGCAAAATGAAGGGGGAGGAAATGGGGGGGTAGTTCTGTGCTATTTGGATGGGGGAAAATTACAGTATTAGTATTATTATTATGAATTATTTAAACTTCTGATACACATATGAAGGATTTCCCAGTCAAACTAGTAAGGTGTCAGTTACTGTTAAACTATCTACTGAAAAAGAGCAGCATAATCTATGCCATCCCTTATCCTAGATTCCAAGGACGCCTACAAAGCTAAAAACTGTCATTACACACACCTTCCCTTGGGCAATATGAGTAACATATGGAGGAACCGCCATATTCAGCTTGATTATCCAAATGAAAAACTCTCGGCAGACACTCCATCCAGCCATCAAACGCATTCAGACTGCTGCTGCAGTCTTAAAACCACGGCTTTATCAGTGCAGCTATTTGGCTGCAACTACCATGAATCCCACACCAAAGGGCACCTTCAAATCTGCTGGGATGGCACTTTGAGCAGCAGACTCTGACTGACTGTCCTGTGATGGCCTGTAAGGGTAAAGAGGATGTCTTCGCCCTTGGACGAAGAACTTATAGGAAGAACAGAGTGTGACTATAAACTGTGTAAAAAAAAAACTGCCCTAATGCTATCGGCTGTCATACAGAATCGGATACAACTGCAGAGATGCCTGAAACAGTACAGACCAAATGCTGCAAATCAGCATCCTGTAGAAAGTTATTTTTTTCTTGAACGTCAGTGGAGTGAAGCTTATAAAACTAAGACATGTCCATATGGAGGCTCCTTGGTGCACAACAAAATACAGAATGAAAATTGCAGCAGATAAAGCATCTGACATTTCAGGATGCTTTTAAATCAGAGATGTCAGACTGCAGAGTTTAACATTCTACCTCACTTAACACAGTTTATTTACCTCATCAGCTAATTAGCAAGGCTTTTTCCTTGTGCTCGATTGTGTTTGTTAGAAGAAGGAAAATAAATCTCTTTAGGGCTTTCCCTCTCCCTGACCATAGTTTGGCACTTCTGTTTTTCATACATAACCAAACACTGACAGTCCTAACAACATGACAGTTTACACTCCTCTCAGTTCAGCTTCTCTCCTCCTGCATTCATTCCACTTGTCCCAATTAGGAGCGGTATACATGGCTGAGGCTCTCTAATTTTATCCCATCAGTCCCTCGGGCCTATCTAAATGTCAGTCAGAGCAACACCCGTTGGTGCATTTACATATCAAGCTTGTTTTGCGGAATAGGTGTAGGTGGTGTGTATTAGTGTATTTGTATGTGGGAAGTAAGAGCTGGTTTGTATGTGAGTCTTGCTCTGGAGAGACAGAGCAAGATGAAAAAAAGGTGCGAGCGAAGGCTGGAGAGATACAGATAGAAGGAGAAAGAAGGAAGCAAAGACAAAGGACAGAAAGAGAGAATATTTACAGAAATGTAGTCCATTTCCAATAGTGAAATGCTACAATATAATCTTTGTTCATTGACGTGAAATACATTTATTCAACTTGAAAATGAAATACACGTGTACTTTTTTAAAAATATGCGGAACTGTACATTAGAAAAGGGTATCATACAGGGGGTATACAGTAACCCAGCTTTTTGGTTAGAATTTTCTGGATATATCACCAGGTTTTTAGAAAAATGCTCAAATATCTTCATTTTTACTATTGAACATCACCAAGAATAGACATCAGATGCACTACATGTATAAATAGGCCACTGTGATTCACATCACAAAATAACATAACAGGCTGGTGTGTATTCTTTTAAGGTTAATGTTACTATATTGCTTTTTTTCTCTCGTGTCTGCCCTGTCACACAGAAACACAGTCTTTTGTTTGAATACGGCTCCATAGGGCCCAAGTCCCTCCACGCTGCAAGAATATTAGCCTCCTCAAGAAACAGTAACGAGAATATTGATGATGTGTTACATACAGTACGTTTGCAGTCCAGTTATGTGATTTATTTTGGTGCAGCAAAGAAAACTACACGATAATTGGCATCTTTCAAGATCTGCAAAAAAAATAATTGGATCAAATAAACATTGAACAAATTTATTCAAATTCAATTGAAAAAAATGCTTAATTTTCCTCTAATAAAAATATTATCTTAAACAATACTGTTCTCCTAAAACACTGTGAGGAGGAAAAGCCCTAGGACTGCAGTTTTAGAACTGCATTCTTCGGGTTGCTAAGTTAAATTCAGCTATGAGATGCCATATCCATCACAGTCAGCTGTTTGTAGGACTAGCATGAAAAAAACCCTTTCCCAACAACAAATCTCAAAATGCAGTGCCTGAACTTCACCAAGTGTCACTGAGCATGCAGCTGAAATCACACACTGTGGTCTTGGAGTTTAAGATGTGGCAACTGATGAACATTTAAATAAAATTATGACTCTAAACATGCATTTAAATGAATACAGAAATGATTATGGGCAGACAAAATCAAAGTATTGGAATAACTATCTCAAAATGAGATACTGTGCATGTTTTTTAATGTCCAGGATCCTCTAAAAGTGTCCTCAAACCAGGTTAGACATTTCCAGAAGCAGCTCAATGTTTTCATTTTATCCAGAGATCGAATAAAAATAAAACTATACATATGTTTATGTTCAAAATATCACAGACTGTATGGTATTTTTTCATAAATTCATAATTCCTTAATGAAATTGTGTTAATTTTTGTGGCTTTAGCAAGAGTGTAAATCAGGGAAGGCAGACACCAGTCCTGAAAGGCCAAAACCCTACAGAAATGTCTATTTTCTCTCCTCTGAAGGTCTTGGTCATTAGCATATGATCTGGATCTGGTGTATTGGATGAGACAGAATATTAAACTGTGCCATGGCCTTGCAGTACTGGAGTCTGACACCCTGGAAATAGTAAAGAATAATGATAATTTTAAAACTCTCCACAAGTTGCTTAAAATGATTTATTAAAAATGATGTTTTTGTGTGTGTGTGTGTGTGTGTGTGTGTGTGTGTGTGTGTGTGTGTGTGTGTGTGTGTGTGTGTGTGTGTGTGTGCAAAATGCCTGCATTTAAAGTAAGATATGATGCAAAACTCTCCTACATGCTTCCACAGAGCATATACTAGCACCCATTTTGTTCAAAGTATGTTCTTTTTGTACTATATGTATGGTCTTCTATGAATTATAGTAATTTAGTATAGTATTTCAACATACAAACCACAATTATTTGGCATTAAACCGTTTGCAATCCTTGGACATGTTTTAACAGTGCATCACTACTCATAGTGTTAAAAGAAGATAATACTGAAGATGGGACCACTTAAAAACCATGAATTTGACTTGAAGTGCAACTGATATGAACAGATTTGCGATGATGGCTTAGGACTGCCATGAACAGTTCTGTACTCAAGTTTCCTGATTATGAATTTCCTGGTTGCACAACTGCACTTTTTGACCATGTAGCACACGGTTAAAGAAGGGAATTATTTATAAGTACATCATCCGGTGTCACCCAGATGAGGATGGGATCCTTTTTGAGTCTGGTTCCTCTCAAGGTTTCTTCCTCCATTCGTTTCCTTGCCATCTTCAGCCTCTGGCTTGCTCATTAGGGATAAATTTTACATTTATATCCTGAATGTATACATTTCTGTAAAGCTCCTTTGTCACAATGTCCATTGTTAAAACACCATGCAAATCAAATTGAATTGAACTGAATTGAAAATAGCACAAGCAATATACTATTATTAAGTGTGTTGGTAGATAAACCAACCTCCTTCTCTTTTCCATCAACACACTTAAGACTTATTTTATTTCTTGTTCTATATCGATCTTTTAACACTGTGTGTAGTGATGCACTGTTAAAACATGTCCAGGAAGTGCATCACTACTCACTGTGTTAAAAGAACAAAATAGTACAAGAAATTAAATAAGTCTTAAGTGAGTTGCTACATATACACTTCTTCTCTTCTGTTCATTTTTTATTTATTTATTTTTTTTGGTTCTTAAATCAAGTTTGATCATAGCATGGAAATAATAGCAGAACTATTGGATGACATGCACCACAGCATTGTCAGTATATTGTGTTTCAAAAAGCAGATCCGCTGTCTTGTTCAGTACTCTATGAAAGCCTGTAGGACATGGTTTTGTGTGCTGTAACTCATTTTTAAGATGTGAAAAAAAATTGTTTTGGTTTTCTTTGTTAGCTGATGTATTGATTATAATGAGCTTGAACAAGCTTTAAGTAATCCATTTAGATCCCTATATATTTCAGGACTCAAAGAAAGAAAGAAAGAAAGAAAGAAAGAAAGAAAGAAAGAAAGAAAGAAAGAAAGAAAGAAGCAAACAAACAAACAAACAGCATACAAGGTTTGGTGTTACCTTGAAACAGGAAGGCTCTGGACTCATCACTGAAGCCCTGCACCTGTGAAACTCCCTCATACTGCTCTCCAGGGCTGAAATCTTGGAACACACTGATGCGCAGCGCAGGATCCACACCAAACCCTGCAACTGCAAGCCCAACACAAAAACATCAGCACCTGACCACTGCTCTTACATGGTGGATTTCCGCACAGAACTACTAGAAAGCTCCGTTTGAATGAAGTTCCTTTGTGGCTACATTTGGAAAGCCTATGAGCATCACTTGTCTCGCCACAAAACGCACATTAACACCATGTCTACCTACCTAAGGAGACGAAAAGTAGTCCGAACGCAACCAGGAACTGTAATAAAGCCATGGTGGATGGAATTTAGTCCATGTTTTTATTTCTCTTCCCAAAAAATGAGGCGTTTTGCGCAGAAGCAGCGGTCCGTGTGGTTTAACGCAGTGCAGCCTTATACATCCCGAGCTGTTGAGCACCGCATCAGCGCAACATCAGCTTCCAGGCACTAAACTATAATAATAATAATAATAATAATAATAATAATAATAATAATAAATAATAATAATAAACAACCTCTCCAATGGCAGGATGAGTTATCCGCAACAGAAACTAGACTGCTCTACACACGTGGGAATGTGGACTGAAGGAGAGCAGTTTGCTGAATCGTTCCTTACCCTAATCCAAGAGGGGAGACAAGGAGAGAGAGAGAGAGAGAGAGAGAGAGAGAGAGAGAGAGAGAGAGAGAGAAAACTGAGTCCCCCTACTGGTGTCCCGGTGTTTGACAAACCTCAACTCTTCTGTTAAAGTCTGATGTACAGCAGTGATATTATGCATCCACTATATGGCTCACTACATGTTCGTGGACACCTGACAGCACACCTATACGTCCTTGTTGAGCGTCCCATTCCAGATTGAGTCCCCTCTTTACAGTTATCTCATCTGGAAAGGATTTCCTCTGGATTCTGGAGCATGGCTGTGGGGTTTTTTGCCCATTCAGCCACAAGAGCATTATTGAGGTCAGGCAGTAATGTTGAGTGAGGAGGTCGGGGGTGAAGTCAGCATTCCAGTTCATCCCAAAGGTGTTCAGTGGGGTTGAGGTCAGGGATCTGTGCAGGACACTTGAGTTCATCCACTCCAACCTTGGCAAAGCATGTCTTCCTAGACCTCACTTTGTACACAGGGACATTGTGATGCTGGAACATGTTTGGACCTCTTATTTCCAGTGAAGGGAAACTGTAATGCTACAGGATACAAACACATCCTAGACAACTGTGTGCTTCCAATTTTGTGGCAACAGTTTGGGGATGAACCACATACGTGTGGGTGTGTTGGTCAGGTGTGTACAAACCTTTGGCCATATAGTGTATGTAAAATTTGAAAATCGGTCAAATTGATTTGTCACAATATTCTTTATATTATGAAAATGAGTTCGGCTGATGTAATGGTAAATCCATTTTCTAAATATTTTTAGGCACTTGTAATACTCTTAAACCAGAAGATCAAAAGATTGTATAACATTTTGATAACGTGCTGGGTGAGTGACAAGGCCACTCTATTAAAAACTTTCATAAACATATAAAAGCACGTATCCTTTTTTCTTTTTTTTTGACATATATGCTGCATTTGTCAACAATTTATTTTATTAAACATCACCTTATCTAGAATATATGTGTCACTCATAACACTTTTGTAAACATTTGAATTGCGCTGTTCACTCAAACACACGTACATGTTTGACGTCTATCTTATTTATAGAACTTTGTCTCATAATTTTTTCCTCGGTCTGTCTCCCATTATAGATCAGTACTGTAAATTTATAATCACTACTGGTTTTCTTGTGCTTGAACTCTGTTCATGTTTTTCTGTTTGTTCTGGAAACCTGGTTTTAGAAAACACAATAGAACATTGTCCTGAAAACAAAAATATTACAAATTACCAGCCCTTGCGTCTATAAGTGACTGTCTAAAAAGGATTTTACACAAACTTTATTTCAAGGGTATGTTTATATCAAATTTTTATTTTACATTGCATTATTTACAGGGCAGCATAAAATAAATAGAAACCGCTTACAATCAATTTCACCCCTTGAAGCCTAACATGATTCAGTGCTATTAGTCACTATAGACCAGTTCAATTCCAGTCATGAGCTGAGAGTTGGAGAGCACTGGTGTGCACATGAATATATGGATTTTTGTGTGGATATATCAAAATGAAAAACTGAGAACCAACACACATTTTATTCTGTTTGACTTGTCTGATTGTTTCTTTAAATTGAAACTGTCTGCCAGGTTGCACAAAGTGGGAATGTAAAGTAGTGTTTAGAATTTGGAGGTAATGTGTGGACAACTCCAAGGGCCTAATGTAAGAAGGTGTCCCAGGGAGAACACTACGTGGTCTGGGTTGCAGGAGGTGCCAGGCATTGCATCAATCTTTTGGGTGCCAGGCTGGTTTGTGTGTGTGGAAACACTTGACTAGCCAGGCTGATTTGTGTGTGTGGGGGGGTCAACTTACAGCTCTGAGAGTCTTGTGTATTCTGGTTTATCTAGACTCATGTTGGTTAACCTTCCCCTCTGGACCAAATGTCCTTGGAAGAACAATTTCCAGGTTGACATCAAAGCAGATCATGTCCAGGGAGCATGATGGTTTAGTGGTTAGCACGTTTACCTTTTACCTCTGGGGTTGGTGGTTCAAATCCTGCCTCCACCCTGTGACTGTGGTTGTATGATCTCCTGTGCTTTGCGGTGTACTCCAGTTTCCTCCACCAGTCCAAGCACATGCATTGTAGGTTGATTGGCATTTCCAAATTGCTCTAGTGTGTGCAGTTGTGCTCTGAGATGGGTTGGTACTCCAGGGTGTCCCCTGCCTTGTTCCCTGGGATAGGCTCCAGGCTCCCACACAACCCTGTGCAGGATAAGTGGTATCTAAAATGGATGGATGGATCATGTCCACTGTCTTGTGTCAAATCAATCACTCAGGCAGATGGCTAATGAGTCGATGAAATTCTGAAAGGAGCCCAATGAAGCAACATGCTCAGGTGCTGTTGTGAATCCAAAGAGGCTTTTGCTTGCTCTGGTGGCTTACTTGGCAGTCCTGAAAGAGGAAGGAGTATTATCAAGGAGCTAGCAGCTTTTCCATGGATTGTACATCATTCTCTGCTGCAGGGCTGCTGTCCAAATCCAAATGAAACCCACACAAACACTGCCTAATAAGAAGAACAAATCAGCAAACAGCAGACAAACAGCAACAGCCTGTTCTATGTCTGCCGTATTAAAGGCTGATACTGGGAATTCATTTTTATCCTCATGTTCAGCGATGATGTGG
Source organism: Ameiurus melas (assembly GCA_012411365.1). Taxonomy (NCBI): domain Eukaryota; kingdom Metazoa; phylum Chordata; class Actinopteri; order Siluriformes; family Ictaluridae; genus Ameiurus; species Ameiurus melas. The sequence continues at coordinate 18,764,372 of CM022764.1, read as the reverse complement.
GTGTTCCCTTGCAAAGGTCAGTCTATGACTCCTACATACAGAATGAGGAAAATCAGATTCTGTTTCTGATATGCAGCTTCTCAGCAAAGTGAAAAAGAAAATGAAACCAACTTGAATTCCACGCAGAATTCCATGCAGAGCTACACACCAACTGAAAAAGCTCCGGGCTTCATTTCCCAGGATTGAAATATGAAATATGCTCACCAGACTACATATCGTACCATTTACACCTTATGGTCCTCTATTTATCTTAAAGCTTATTATTTACTAACCACAGTGAAACTAATGGGAATGACATGACAGTGAGGAATGTAAGTCTGGAGTTAAAGATGATGCATAGCATAGAGTCAAATCAAATTTAAATTAAATATATTAACGGTAGCTATTAACAGCATGACACAGAATTACAACATTACTATGATGTAAACAGTATTATAATACACGGCTGCTGAACGCTCGATTCCAATTGGTTATAAGGGGTTGATTAATTAATGGCTGCAAAGGAAATCACAGGCTTATATTAATGCACTCGTTGTAATACTTTATCATTGCTATAGTAACAACTTACACAGGGACTTGCATGGTAATAAAATTGGTATTTGAGGACGGAGTCTCCAGTGTCAGCACAGGTAAAGCTGCAACATAAAGTTTTCAGACATGGGAGAGTATTCAGGACAGAGAGCTTAGTTTCTCTATAACATGACAAGCCGCATTTCTTTTGTTTTATTAACTGAAAGAGAGAGAGAGAGAGAGAGAGAGTGTTTATAAGCAGGTCTGGGTGTGGGAGTCTCTCTGTATCCACTGTGTGCATGAGCTGGCGTGTGGTAGCTCTATGTGTGTGGTAGAATTTCACAATTCTTGTTGTGACAGACTGTGTCCAAAACATTATCAATTATGATAGTAGTAATCTGAAAAGACAAACTTGACAGAGTTACAGTGTTGTCACCACTGGCAAGCTGTAATTTACAAACATGATATGAGAAAAAAAACAACACAGATTGTGAATGAATTTAGCATTTTGAAATATTTCCATATATGTTACTTTAAAACTGAGATACAAATGACAAATTACATTTGGTCACAGCGTAGTCATTTGAGTATCCAATCCAGGCTCGATGTGCCAAATTCGAAGTGAGACGTAATTCTTGCATAGATGATAAGGCTCTGGATATGACATATGGGTATATTTTACAACATATCAAAAGGTTGCGTCATAGATTTTATTTAATCTATACAGCATTAATTTTCAGATAACTTGGTACCAAAATGCATAAGATTCGAAGTTGAGCCTCTTTATTTTCATATACATCTATCAGTTGAATACGCCAATGATGACCTCTAGTGGACAAATGCCTACAAGTTTTTAAAACTGACTCAGCAGTTCAGCATGTGTTAACTAGTTAACTGCACTGTTAATCCATTCTAAAACACTTGTGGGATGAACAACATCAGGGTGGTTATTTATACACAGAGCAGGAAATGTCAATAGTTCAAACAAAGATGCAAAAATGAAAAAAATAATAAAATAAATAAATAAATAGAGATTACATAGATAAATAAATAAAGAAAAGAACCAGGAACCATCTCTTCTTTGCAGTAAATACACTCAGAATATATGAGTGTTAAATCTATGCAATATACTCTGACCCTTTTAATATTTTGATTGAGATTTAAGGTACACTACATTATGTAATAGGATGGCTTATGTGTTTCTCAAATTTTAGACTATAGCAATATACAGTAAAATGATGTCAGGGTCAGTGAATAGTTGTTATTCATGCTTTTTTGATAAACCTTCTACTGTGTGGTCATATAAATGGAGAATACCATGAAAACACATGCAGAGAAAATACTGTGTTCATTCTTTATCTAATGAAAATCAGGCACCTGATGTCAAAGACTGTATGAATATAATCCAAGAGCAATCCCATATTATGGTTATTTATATATAAAAAAATAATAAAAATTTAAAAAACAAGTATATAAATACCAAGTATATACACGCTATATATCAATGCTTGCTTCCTTTCTTTCTTTCTGTATTTATTTATTTATTACTGTGGTGGTATAATTCATTGCACAACATGGTATATCCATCCAGGACACAATTCATGTCATAACAATTAGCTGGAATTAGAAATAACTGAAATAACTAATAATGACTCATGTGGATTAACTGTGGCAGCTGTTTCTCTGGAGATTACTGGGCTACTGTATCTGTGTAGGTTATATACAAGGGACACACTAAATAATAACAAAAATGAATCAGTAGAAAGTTACTCTAATTACAAATCTAAAGTAGCCTCATAAATCACATTACATTCAATAAGAAATAAGTCAGGAGCATGTTGTGACCATAAATATTTGATGGGGTAGGACACCTGCCCCAATGGACAAGCCACCACTTAAACAAGGCTATTGCTTTCGCTATAGGTTTCTGTAATTTCCACACCATTATCCACAGTAATGCTTTATGTCATTTTTTTTATTCATTTGTTTTTTTGGGGGTTTTTTTTGGTTTTTATTAAAATGTTGTTTGAAGTGTGTTAAGTGTTGACCATCTGCCACAATCTCTATGACAAACAAATTATACACAGATCCACTGCTACAAGGCCATAGTTTATATAACTTGATTTAATAAATGTTTACACATAGATGAAACAAGAATCTCCATTTTTTAAAATAAGGTGGATAGAACTGAAATTGTAAAAGTGAATTTCTGACAGGGGGTAGTTACCAACAGGCCTAGAAGCAGGTTCAAAAATCTCAATAGGCAAAGGCTCTAACTATTGAAAAAATAAATAAAGGAAAAGACATACTGTAATACAAAAAATAAAATAAAAAATCTCCAAGACCGTGATACAACATACAGTCATTTCAAAATCATTATGACCGGTAGACAGTATACATACAAGGTGTATTGAAAACTTTACATATTCTCACCTCAAGCTCAGGATGGTCAGGTGACTCATCTTCAGGTCTTGGCAGCTGTGGCTCAAATGGAGCAGCAGCAGCCTGTTGAGAGGTATCTGTGACTCTCTTTTTAACTGGAATTTCAATAATGCGATGCACTATTAGTAATTTTAATAAAGTATTTATTAAGTGTTATCTTAGGCAAATGCATTCTACAGCATGTTTATTTAAAAAAATATTGAACCATAATCTCAGCTATCAAACTGACGTATACCTAAGCTCTATAAACACTGTCTTATCTTTCCCAGATGACTGGGAAAGTCAAAGGTATGATTGACGGGATGATGTTTTCCCTCAGTCATACAGTTTACCCAGTTCTGTCAAAATCTTCAGGTTTGAAGTGATTGCTGAAGAGAACCGTTGCAGTGAATTTTACTCTCCCTAGTTACCAGCTCATTTTTTCCTCGATGAAGATGTGCAAGGGAATCTGCCAATTTTAAAATATTCAGTCAATGACAATGTAATTCAAAAAGGTACAGCATATTATAGTGCCTGCACAATACATAAAAATTCAATCTGTTGCATTATGTTTGTTTGTTTTGAGACTTTTTAACATGGTTATAGGCCTCTATGACTATATATGAGCGACAGCAATTAGGGTCTTGCATGTCTAGTAACTCCAAAGACATGCATGTCCAAAGTGTCTGTAGTGTATGAATGGGTGTGTGAATGTGTATGTGATTGTGCCTGGCAATGGATTGGCACCCCGTCCAAGGTGTACCCCACCTTGTGCCCCTTGCCCCATGCCCCTGGATAGGCCCCAGGCATCCATTCATCTTCTATACCGCTTATTCTTCAGGGTCAAATGGAAACGTGACCCTGAAGAATAAGTGGTATAGAAGCTGAATGGATGGGTGGATGGAACTTAACTAGTGGATTTTGAAAGGAAAAAAATGTAATTCTCAACAAGACAGCAAAGATATTTGAGAAGGGATTTCAACACTTTTTCAACACAAATAAGCAAAGTTATCGCTTTGCTTATTTGTAAGTCGCTTTGGATAAAAGCGTCTGCAAAATGAATAAATGTAAATGTAAACACTTAAAATATATGTAGGGAAATTGTCATCAGGGGTGAATGAGTTGAATGTAGGACATTTTAATGAGTATTTAATGTTGTGTTTAGACAAATTGAAAAGCTTGCTGAAGAGTTAAATAAAATATTTTGAATCTCAAAAAGAAAGCCTATATCTAAATGACAGGCCCGCACATCCGGTAGCTAGAGAATCCAAATGGCCGCATAGATACAAACACGTTGCATTGTGGGTAATTAGTAATTAAGGTAATTGGGGGGAGGGGGGTGCATCTAAAAAAATTTAACATCGTGGAAAAGTGACATTTTTTCCCTTATTTTAATTGAAAACGTGGGACTCAAAATATTAGAATAAAGAAGTTATAATACAGAAATGCTGACCTGAGAAGAGTTAGCTAATTAAATCAGCTAATTAAATCAAAACACCTGCCAAGCTTTCCTGAGCCTTTAATCTCTCAGTACACACAGTACACACAACCACAATCATGGGGAAGATGAAAGTAAAGTTTGCATTACACTTTATATGTAATGAATCTAGAATATATGAAAGTTCCACTTTTTGAATTAAATTACGGGGGAAATCAGATTATCAGATGCACCTGTACTGTTTATCCATCCATCCATCCATCCATCCATCTTCTATGTTCTTCAAAACAGAAAAACAGTTTCTTATTTGGATTTTCCGTTCCACCTTAAAAGATCCGGCACTTATTATCTCGCGCCTATAGATGGCGCCTTGAGGCACACTAAAAGTACACAATTCACAAAAAGTGGAAAAATCTACTCACTTCACATATCATTTAATCTAACAAGTGCATATGAAAGTACGTGTAATATACTGTAGAAATACTCAATATGAAGAAATTGTACTGTATGATTTTAAGGGAGGTTAATTAGCTCCTGTTACTGTCGCGCATACACGGAACTAACCTCGCAGGTGTGATGGTGCATTCAAGTCATGTCGGAAAGGTTGTGTTTACGACGTGAACCCACCTGAACGCCCCACAAAGTCGTAATTACGAGTGGGATTTTCTTTGAGCTCCGGATTTTCGAGTTGGGGGCGTGTCAGTAAGAAAACAAGTTAGAATCAATGGATCCAATGTCTGTAGTTGACGGTAAATTTGTTGAAATTGATTGTTTATTCGCATCAGAATCTGATTTCCATAATTATGTGTTTGGTAAATGCAGCAAGTTATTGTCTGGCTTTTTTTTCCATCCTTCCATCAATTTCTATACTGCTTATCCTACTGGGTCGTTGGCGTGGTACACCCCGGGGTGGGCGGGGTACACCCCTGGACAGGGTGTCAATCCATCGCATAGGCCTACACATTCACACACCCACTCATACACTATGAACACTTTGGACATGCCAATCAACCTACCATGCATGTCTTTGGACAGGGGGAGGAAACCGGAGTACCCAGAGGAATCCCCACAGCACGGAGAGAACATGTAAACTACACACACCCAGGGAAGCGGTGGGACTCAAACCCCCAACCCTGGAGGTGTGAGGCGAACATGCTAACCACTATGTCAGGCAGTTTTCAGAACATAGTTTTATTTACAATAAACAATCAAATTGTCTGCACAAAATGCAATATCAGTTTACAATTACAATATAATATATATATATATATATATATATATATATATATATATATATTTTTTTTTTTTTTTTTTTTTTTTTAATCAAAAAGCAAAACACACTTGATGAGCATTCTTTGTTCTTCATTTTCTAGAAGTAGAGTTAAAAAATCTTGCAGTATTTTTTTGTAGGTAATTAAGAGAAGGCACACTGCCATCTTGCACTGACCGAAGTGACTTGAATGCACCTGAAGTCCTAAATATGAACTTACCAGGAGGACTTGAATGCCCAGTGATTGTGATACAATTAAAAATGAACGTAGTTTTGCAATAAAAAACAAAAACAAACATCTTGTGTAAATAATTTCTACATTTGGTTTAATCAGTCAGCATTATTTAGAAGGACAATGTAAAAGCCATGACAGTGTTATGAAATTCTATATTGTGATAATTATTGAGATCAATCAATATAGAAAAAATTAGCATGATCATATTTTTGGCCAAATCTCCCAGCTTTATGCTTTAAGTATTGTGTTATATAAATGATATTTAAGTTAGAGTATTTGATATGTAAATGAAATCAAACTATATTTAAGTGTACCATACTTAATGTAGTGCTAAATAAACTGTAACTATTAATTATATACATTTTAAAGATATAAAAATTGTAAATAAAATTTGATGTTTTACAGTTACTGGATTACTTAACATCAGCCTTGTAGTAACTATTGTTCTTTAAAAATGAATTTAGGGCAAACAACTAAATACATTTCAGATAAGTTTCAAATGTTTTTTTTTTCAAAATTAAATTTTATACATATATTTAACAACTAATAAATGTTAATAAATTATTCTAACTATACATTAATAGGCTAAACAGCACAGAAATAAGCATACTGTAAAAACAACCCTTGGCTGGATCATAATAAACCCATTTTTTGGGTAGTTAAATTCTAAACATTACCCAACAATGTGTGGTCAGACACACAAAAGCTTTATTTTATATTATACAGTGATTTATGAAAAAAGAATATTACTGATTTGTTGGCCTTTTTATTAAACATTATGTACATGTAAGATTACATTATGAGTTTAATTCAAAATTCTGCCTTGAATTCATTTGTTTCGTAGCAAATCACATTAGCATTTTTACTATTCACAAATAGCCACAAAAGAATTACATTTTATTTGTCAGTTTTAAAAAAATAATAAACATTGTAAGTATTGAATTAGTTTGCAAATAATACTCATCAAATTTATACAGTCATGTACAACAGGCAATATTTATGACCAAAAAAAGTAATAAATGAAAAAAGAAATTAGGTCAGCTTTGGCTGTCAGAGCACCTTTTGGAAAAAAACATATTTACAAATGACAAAATTTCAGTTGTATGTTTTAATGCATGTATCATCCACATCTTTCTTAAGTATTAGTCATGTATTAATTATTGTCCTGGAAATTGATGGAGGAAGATATATATGGATGCATATATTCTGATAGTCAAGCATTTTTGAACACTGTATCTTTGAGCATTTTTGGGTTCAGACTTACAGACCTTTCTTGTAACTAGATACCTTTCCTGTTAGGTTTACTCTAGTTACTGAATAATCCGCCCTGAAGGCTGAATAATGTTGTATTGCTTTTCTAGATGAATAACTGAAAAGTAAGTGGGGCTTTTGAGAGGTTAAACAGTGGTGTCTTCATATACACTCTAAAAGTATGTTAATGAGAGCAATCTATACCTTGATCACTAATATTGTTGCATATGATCACAGTCATACTAGCGCAGAATCTTTCATCTATAGGCTTAATTTTCTTATGGTTCCCATTAGGATCTGAGAGTTAATAAGTCCTTTAAAAAAATTAAGATTTAGGTGTCTCTAGTCACTTGTTTCATTTTTCTGTGTGATATTAATAGTAATGAGGCGCTATTTAAACAAACTCCAAGTGTTCAAAAAGATTTGACTGAAGTGTACACATCACTTATCTCTGAACATTGTTTGCAGCCAGATGTGTGTGATCTCTCAAGTGTTTGTCAGCATGTGTTTGGGATGTATGGCGCCCTCCTCTGGGGAATGTTTGTGTATGCCCCATTTCTCCTTTTTCTGGGACGCTTCTAAGCAGGAGCTCTTCCATAGGTGGCCGTGAGCTCAGGCTTTCTCTCTCCTTTGAGTTCCTCCACTTCATTCTGCGGTTCTGAAACCAGATCTTTACCTAGAATAGGACAAACAGTATACGTAAGTCATGCAGTTTACATACTAAAAAAAACATCAACTAAACCTTAGTGTGCACTCTTAAAAAGGCACTTTATTACAAATGTTGTAATGGAGGTCTGTATTTTTTTAAAGACAACCATTTAAACATGCAATTTTCAAGTCATATTCCAATATCCCACATAAACACAATCAAATCCATCCATCCATTTTAAGTATTGCTTATTCTACACGAGGGAGCCTAGAGCCTATCCCAGGGAACATGGGATACCAGGCAGGGGACATCCTGGACACATTCACACACTACAGACAATTTAGAAATGCCAATCAGCCTACAAGACATGTCTTTGGACTGGGGGAGTAAACCATAGTCCCCGGAGGAAACTCCTAGAAGCACAGGGAAAGCATGTAAACTCTGCACACATAGGGTGGAGGCAGGAGTCGAACCCCCAACCTTGAGGTGCGAGGCAAACATGCTAACCACCGAGGAATCAAATATTGAGATAACCATTATATAGTGACAACAGCAGCAACTGAAGCTGTATACAAATATTTTTACATTTGTACAGCAAAATATTTCAATAATATATACCAGAAAATGTTAATGAACAAGAACAGACCATCTGTACTGATTTAATGTGAGATATCACACACAAACACACACACACACACACACACACACACACACCATAATGCACACAAGTGTAGGCATTTATCTGTATAGGAAGCAGGCTACAGTGTGTTTCACCTGTGTTTCCTTCAGACAGAGATCTGTGGCCAGTCGGTTGCGATCTGTCTTGCTGATATATTTCTGTCTGCGGAACATTTTCTCAAGTTCTCTCCTCTGCTGCTCAGAGAACACAGCTCTCCTCAGGATTCCTCTGTGTTGCTTAGGGCATGGGCCTGACCTCCATACTGCAGGACTTGTCCCTTCTGTGTGAGAGAGAGGATAATGTCAAATGTGTGGCTCTGTCTATCATGTGCTCTTTCAACAAGTCTCCAGATATAATTTGTTGCAATTGAACGCCTTATGATCCAGTTTATTATTCAGTTATTCATCTTCAGTAAAATTTTATGAATGATTTAGTAACCGCAATTAAATGAATATAAAAATGATGTAATCACAAAGAGCAAGGACCGAGATTGCTGGTATAGCACTCTGGACGATGGACTAGCAGAGAAATCAGTAGAATATTTAATTTTTGGCATCAATATTACATTATTTGTTTGCAAATTTCTTAAGATATATTATTTTGGATTTTTGTGGAATCATGTGCCATACCACCTCCAGCGATCGTGAAAATAATACACAGAATGATATGAAGAAGTGAGGTTAGGGCTGATTTCTTTCTAGCTCAGACTGTAGATTCATGCAGCCTAACAGTGTCAGTTGTGCCAGGTGATTACACAGTTGTGCGTGTTGTAAATGCAAACAAGGTGGATAATTTATTATATCACTTTTTTGCCCAAAAATATGTTTGGAGGAGAAACTAAAAGTTGATAGTTTTTGCAATCATTGTCCAATCAAAGTACAAATTAGGACAGATGACAGACGCATGAGGTTGGTGTTTAGTTGTTGTTTCAATAAACATTTTTATTTTTGTTAATTCTCTGAATAGCAACCATGGCATGAATCCAGCAGGAGAAATGAGATGAAATATCAGATTCCTATATATGATTATACAGGTGCATCTCAAAAAATGTGAATATTGTGGAAAAGTTAATTGTGGAAATTTAATATATTCTAGATTCATTACACATAAAGTGAAATATTTCAAGCAATTTTTGTTTTAATCTTGATGATCACAGCTTACAGTTCATGGAAATCAAAAATCCAGTATCTCAAAATATTACAATAAAGAATTTATGAAAAGTATGTTAATGTATGCACTCGATACTTGGTCTTGGCTACTTTTACACGAATTACTGCATCAGTATGGCGTGGCATGGAGACAATCAGCCTGTGGCACTGCTGAGGTGTTATGAAAGCCCATGCTGCTTTGATAGCGGCCTTCAGCTCGTCTGTATTGCTGGGTCTGGTGTCTCCCATAGATTCTCTATGGGGTTCAGGTCAGGCGAGATGGCCAATCAAGCAAAGTAATACCATGAAAAAAATAAACTTTTCCACGATATTAAAATTTTTTGATATGCACCTGCACATATGTTTAATGGGTGTGTGATTGTGTGTGTGATTGTGCCCTGCGATGGGTTTGCACCCCATCCAGGGTGTCCCCCACCTCGTGCCAGAGTACCCTGGGATAGGCTATAGGCTCCCCATGACCCTGTGTAGGATAAGCAGTGCAGAAAATGGATGGATGGATGAATTATTCGTGTGTTATCCATCATAGTAAGGATGTAGTCATAAACATAACACACACCCATCACACCCATACGTGGATTTCCCCCAAACTGTTGCCACAAGGTTGGAAGCACACAATTGTGTAGAACAAATCTGTATTCTGTAGCATTAATATTTCTCTTTACTGGAACTAAGAGGCCCAAATATGTTCCAGCATGACAATTCCCCTGAGCATAAAGCAAAATCCATAAAGACATTGTTTGCCAAGGTTGGAGTGGAAGAACTCAAGTGTCCTGCACATATCCCTGACCTCAACCCCACTGAACACTTTTGGGATGAACTGTAACTCTTTCTGCACCCCAGACCTCCTCTTCTGACATCAGTGCCTGGCCTTAATAATGCCTTTATGCACTAAAGAAAGCAACACATGTCTAGTGTAGTGAGAGATAGAGAGAGAGAGAGAGAGTAATGACCAGTCAGTGATAGAGAAATAAGAGGTCTAGAGGTCTGGAAGCAGCAATCCCACGCTTTTTTAACCACAGGTGCAGCTTGACAAAAAAGTCAAGCACCACAATTTCCCCCAATCTATTCAACAATACCTCCTTAATCTGTCCAACAAATCGCCGCGCTGACCACCTTCATAGCTGTGGGTAAGACTGTTAGTCACGCTCCTAGTCCATTATTCGGGATCAATGGTTTCCACTTAAACGCTCTATTAGTGGGTCAACTCATGAGCAGGCTGCTTATTCCCCCTCTCTCTTTTGTAGCCCCGAATCTCCTTTGCACTTTCACAAAAGAAATGCCTCTTGCCATTCCTCAGCTGTCCCTTCAGCAACCAGTTATCCCTCACTCAGTTATCTCTTCCCCTACAGGTACACAGACTCTCTCTATAGGAAGATGAGCTCCAATAAGTCTATAAAAGTCATCCCAATTGATCACATTATTCCTCCCCATAGAGGGAGTCTGGAATGGATAGAGAGCAGCACGTGAAAAGAGGAGGCGGATATTCAAGCCTCGGCTTTTTATCAAATACAACAAAAAGGCTGCCGAAGTGTTCCCTCCTTCTTTCTACATAGGAATGTAGGTTTGCATTGTGTCATTAGAAATTGCCCTTCTCAGTGATCTGACACCGGTTTTTTTGGGTCCCTTAGAAGGTCTGAGCTTAAGATTTGGGAAGGGTTCACTGCTCCGGGATCAGTATAGAAAGGCAACTTAGAGTTCATTGCTGTGGTGAAAAATGGCAGTGGGGTCGCGTGTGTGCAGACTGACTGAAAGAGCTAATTGGTCACGGGGCAAAGCAGCATTGTGTGTCTGGGGGGTGCTGTGGGAAAGTGTCAAGCCACTAAAAAGTTTTTTTCTCCAAGGCGGAGGGCATGCAAGAGGGTGGGTAGGTGGGTAACATTTAGCTACCTCACTTGTCAAGCTTTATAGGGCTTTCATATCAAGCCTTTTCAGGTATCATCAGTGTTAAATAAAACTCTTTGTATAACTTTTTTTTTGGCATATCCTGTATATCCCTGCATGAAGATTTTGGTACTGCTCTCCATTTTTTCCCTCTGTACACTAAGTCAATGATTAAACGCATCGCTCAATTGCATCCTTTAAATACAATTTTATATCAATTTGTGAACATCCTGCTGCAGCTACTTCAGACATTAGAGAGATGGCATAGCAGAGCATTCAGGCTGACGGGAGCTCACTGAAGAATGGGTCTGGTCATTATGGTGCTCTTAATATCAATTGTAACCTACTCTGGCAGAAAACTGGAGGTGTGGTTTTATTGTGCTCTCTCTCTCTCTCTTCTCTCTTTCTATTGCTCTCACTCACTCACTCTGTGTGTGTGTGTGTGTGTGTGTGTGAGGTACACGGTAATAAAAGCATTCCCCCTTACTAAATAGGCATGATTGATGAATAAGCTATAGCTATGCAGTGCTGTGCATATTAGGAAAGAATTAGCTATTAGTTATAGAAACACTCACTTTGTTTGTGTGTGTGAGAGTGTGTGTGTGTGTGTGTGTGTGTGTGTGTGTGTGTGTGTGTGTGTGTGTGTGTGTGTGTGTGTGAGGATAATATACTCACTGCAGAGGAGAGGAGGAGAGCACGTCAGTGGGCTGGAGTGACATGGGTGAACGAGAGGAGAAGCACACAGCAGCACACCGCTTAACACTGCTTCAAAAAAGAATCACAGTTTTTATTTTATTTAACCATACAGGAAGTGGATTATAGTACTTTTTCATGTCCAATGAAAATATAGTATATATTTAAAAATAAATAAATAAAAGTAAAGCAAATGTCAAGTAAAGTTCTCAAACCCAATTCCGCTTAAACATTTTTGGAAATTTGTGATTAAACATCATTGAAAAGATGTTTGAAGTGTAATATAGAAGTAATACATGTGGTTTGTCCTAACACATATTTTGTATAGGTCAAAATGATTCGAACTGATTTTCCAAACTTTGTAGACCAATGATCATCATTAAATGCTCGAAGAAACATCACATTGAACTCTCTCACTCTCTCAGTGTTTTAATCAGTTAAGATAAATGAAATGTACGGTGCTTTTGGGACACTGGGCCCTGATGTGTTGTGCTGTTTACACTCAATTGTCTCATCATGCATCAGCATTTTCTCACATTTGCAATTTTGTAAGAATTCAACCTCTCAAGACTTAATTTTATATAAAAGATAAGGTTAGGTTTGGGGACCAGTTATTTTCTTTTTTTTTTCTTTTTTCTTTCTTTCTTTTTTTTTTTTTTAAATAAAATCCACTTCTCAAAACTCAAACAAACTATACAGGAGATCAAACTTTACAGAATCAATTACAAACTTTACATGAGATCATGTTCTAACAATCATATATTCAAATTTTCCTCTTTCTTGAACTCTTTATTGCTTACATCCACAAACGCATGGATCTCTCTCTGTCTTGGATACATGATTCTATATAAAAAAAATTAATGTAAATAATATAATGAACTTAATAAATAAAACAATTTTTAATGTTTGGAGTATTAACAAAAATGAAAATTGTTTACTCATAGAAATTTGCTGCAACAAAGCTTTATGTACATGAAGGATCTATTCAAACTACTTTTTTTTGTTTACTTAAAACATTATTAGTCAGTTGCTGATCCAATATATATATATATATATATATATATATATATATATATATATATATATATATATATATATATATATATATATATATTAAACCTTTGTTATTAAAAAATGTGATGCAAGTCACGCAAGTCATGCTAGCATCATTTCTAGGTGTTATACTATTTGACAGTAAACTTTATTAACCATGATAGCAATGTGAAAAAATTTTCTCATGAACTTTAGTTCATTTTTAGTTAATTTAGTTGTAGTTATGTAGTTAAGATGTAATGTGTATAATGTAAAGATTCAGTATTAATTTTTGCCAGCAGGACACAAAGTTTTATAGTTTAAACTATTAATATTTATAGATTAAAATAATAATAACTATTATAGCTTAATTGCCTGTGGTACCAGGATATCATATGATTTACATATTATCTAATTTAGATATCATAACTTGATATAATTTAATAATTATCTTCAGATTTTCTTTTGAACCAAAAATAACAAAAAAAACAACAACATTAAGGTACCTCTGCAGTAATCACAAAAATTTTCATTATGTTTTGGTTGGTTTTAAACCAAAGAAGTCATTGGCTATAACAGTATTTGGAAATAGCTGAAAGGCACGCTGTAAGCCAAATCATAAACAGCAAAACTGCACTCTCTGAGATATTTAACTCCAGTAAGTAAATGAAAGTGGAACTGTTTTTTAATAGTGATATTATACTACAAAAGTATTTAGTATAGTAGTAGTAGAATTATTTTTGTGGTGATTTTTATAATAATAAAAAAAGAAACATTACAAATTTAAAATAAGAAATGTTGTGTCCGGGGTTGTAAAATCATTAATATTGCATTTATTAGTTACTGACACCTGTTTCAGTAGTTCAATGCACATGCACTATCCTCAAATATTCATAATTATCTACATTTAAATGAAGACTATGATGCCACCACTGAATGCCATCCTACCTGAATGTGTCTTGAGTGTCTCTCTGTCCATCTCTTGGGGACTGTTACTTGGCTGAGCATGTGCAAGCATCCAGGAACTTTTAGAAGCCAGTCCAAATGGCCCACACACCAGCGTAGAAAGGCATCTTTTCTGGCTGGTATCAGGTATGACCTGGGCAGGGGGTGATTTATTGTCAGGACGAAGCAAATTATCAATAAGAAAACTCTTCCCAGAATTGCCAAATCCAAGATGCCGTGATGGAGATCCAGCCATTGCGCTCTGCTTCCCGTTTATCATGAATTTACTCCTTCTGAGTCAGATCCAGCACTCTTTGCAAAGTTTGTCCCAACTACTAACATTTTCCTGAAAGCCCAAAAGGGTAAACTTCATTAAAAAGCAGAAAGAAAACAATAACTCCTTTCCCTCTTTTTGGGTCTTGGGCGTGCGTTGCTGAGTCCTGATTGGCTGAGCTCCTCCAATGTAATTGTGAAAGGCGATAAGAGTGGAGCCTTTCTGGTGGACAGAAGGTGGGACCGCTTCATTCATTATGTCAAAGTGGCCATTAAATGATAGACATTGGAGACAATGGACTCCTGACCAAAGTTTAACTTGCACACGAAACAGAGTCCTGGAGCAGTAAATAGTTGTGTTTTTTTTCTGAGACACTTATTCAAAAGCCCATCAGGAGTCAGCCTATAAAACTATCCTCTTCACAGTCTATCACATCGTATTATAAACAACTCTATTGCCTGTCATTTTATAGCCGCATACACTGAAGATTTATTTCCTATCACATATTTTTGACAAAGCCAAAATGTCAGGTTATATAATCTAAAACTTTCCCTTGAATCTCAGTTGCACCACTTTCTCATAAGTCAGTTCCAGTCCAGCTCACCACATGCATAAAAAATCTGACAAGAAAGGGATTTCATCAACATGACAACCCACCCCTTATTCCATATATTCCCTGTCAGTCTCTGCTTGTCATAGCAGCCACCAGATCAAGCTACAAGAGCGAAATGACTGAGGAAGTTGTCAAGATTCATGCATGAACTGAAATGAGTCCAGTTTGAGATAGAAACTGACAAATAGAAAGCCTAAAAATGTAATTGACATGTAAAATACACTGAGGCTTGTATCTAGGCTTGTTTCACATGCTGTAAAATAATAATAATAATAATAATAATAATAATAATAATAATAATAATAATAATAATAAATCATTCCATTTTCTTTACTGCTTATCCTACAAATGGCCGTGGGGAGCCTGGATCCTATCCCAGGGAAAACAAGGCACAAGGCAATGTACAGCACAATCACACACTACAGGCAATTTAGAGATGCCAATCAGCTTACAATGCATGTCTTTGGATTGGGGGAGGAAACCAGAGTACCCGGAGGAAACCCCCGAAGCATGGGGAGAACATGAAAAATCCACACACACAGGGCGGAGGTGGGAATCGAACCCCCAACCCCAGGAGGTGCGAGGCAAATGTGCTAACCACTAAGCTACCGTGCCCCATAATAATAATAATGATATATCTAATTTATTTACTTATTACTTATTAAAGTATCCTAATAAAAATTTATTGTTTCCTAAGTTTAAGTGAAAGTCATCCTCAAGTGTTTCAGTATTTCTTGTTTAGCTGTCATAATGTGAACATTACTCACTAGAGTAAATTTCACATCATTTGTGTACCATCACAAATGTAGCAAATAATTCAACCACTCAGAATATATATCAAAGGCTAAAACTGCTAAACATTATGGCAGCTTGTAAGTTCACTTCACTAACTACAGTGAAGTGCAGTCAGAATGAAAACATTCTTTAAGTAAGAGTCCTTTTGAACAAGACCAGGGTCTCCAGCAGGGCAAAAGTGAGCAGAAACAGCGCTGGCTAAACAGAGCCCTAAACAGGCATGTCCCAGTGCAAGGGGCGCTGGGGGATTTCTGTGGGGTAAAACATCACCTCATGCTGGGCATGGTAATCAGCCTGGACAGCCAGGCCCTTTGTGCCTCAGCCACAGAGCCAAAGGGCGCTTGTAATCAAATTTGCAGTTTTATCCCCCTCGCTGGTGGAGGACCTGCTGTCTGGTGATGAATATGTAATGTGTTTACGGTTAACTATGAGGAGTTGCTCAACTGAGGTGGGCTTTTGGGTGGATACCAAGACAAGATTAAGTTACGACTGATATGGAGTGAGGGAACAAGCAGCAATTAAGCACACACATCTTTATTTCTCAATTTTTGGCTTTATACCAGAAAGGACAGCACACTGAAAATCAGTGCTATGTAAAGTAAACATGAAAGAAGGGATGTGGTGTACTGAGAATTCAGCAAGAAATAAATAGACAAGAAATAAGGAAAAATGGTGACATGTAATTCATGTAATGAGATCAGTGTAAATTTAGGTATTTTGTCATAAAAGTTCCATAGCAGTAATGGGATTTGCTTAATGTTTGGAATGCTCTGTAAAATAATCCCATAAGACTTGACACACGTAAAATTCATCTCACATTCTTTCCTCCATGCCAGACATCAAGTGTCTCTCAATCACTTCCATAGTGCATGGCTTTGCCAAATGGGAACTCCAAAACTGTTGTCCTATTATGATCTCTAAGCTCTCAAACATTGGTCCATGTGAATCCATTTGAAGTCCCTTGCCATTTTTTCTTTTTTCAAGACAAATGAAAGAAAATGAGAGGCCTCATAGAAGAGCCATAAAGAGCAAGCTCAGATCCAGTGCTCAGTGGACCAGCTGTGAGAGGTCTTCTTCTCCTTTTCTCTCTCTGACCCCTTAAAAACAGAGCACACTCAATAGCCTTTCCCCCACTGGCACTTCATATTGTCAATGGTGGGCCAGACTCCATGAATTAGAAGGGACAATGCGATGAAGCCTGGCACTGAGGCGGCTTTTTGTGGCGCAGCACGGAAGTTTCTAATGTGCTCTCTCCCTATTGTGTCTATGGAGTCATAATGAGGTAGCAAAGGAGAATGAATTGCAGCAACCCTGTTCACATTTGCTATCCACTCACACACATACACACAGACCCACACACAAAGACTTCTGCAGTTCGGGAGACCCACAGGGATGTTGCCACATTCCCACTGTGCACAAGAAAAGAGAGATAGAACAAAATTGTGTGAACAAAATCATATAAGGGTAGCACGAAGAGGAAAAGGGACATTAAAATGTACAATGTGGTTAAAAATGGAAAATAACGCTGAAACATAATAATGCAAGGAGATTAGGTTAATAATTATTGCCTTTTCTTCTTTGCTCCAAACTCAATCTGGTGGCCATGACAATACTGTAGAGAAAAATGTTGTGAGTAAATGTTAACATTTTTTAAATCACCATGTACATTTGAATGTTCTTTTTGATAAATCGTTTTTTTTACTAAAAAATATAAATAAAAAGTTATTTTAATTAAATTTATCAAGTGCAGAATAATGAAAAATCTATCAAATTTGGGCTTTTTTTTACATTTTAAAAATACAGAAATACATTTTGTAAGAGGTACATGACTGCAATGAACTGGCATCCCATTCAGGGTATACTCCCGAAGATGACTGAGTGAATGAAAAGAGGGACGTGTTAGATTTCTCCTTTTTGCTACCTTATCTTCTTAGAAAAAATGCAAGCAGACACAAAACTTACAGCTGAAGAAGTGTTTTTATTTAAGCTTACCTATGGGCTACATTCAGACATCATTCCTTCTCAGTGTTTCAAATTAACTCCCCTGATACGTTATTTAAAACCCTGTGGGACTGTGACCAGTAGTGCACCTTTAAACATAATTTTGGCAGACTATAGCTCAAGTTAACTAGACTCTAGATATGACTATAGATATCCCTCAGAAACCACATTAGTAGTCAGCACTATATTGACTCTTTGGCTTCTAAGGTATTACTGTACTTATATACTGTTATATTTATCATATATGATATATGTTTTGGCGAGATCTTATCATAACCATAAGACCATATCTGCTTTACCTGCTAGCAGTGAAAAGCATTATGAATAATAAACAACATTTTTGGTCATGTGAAGTCTTTTAAACATTGGTTAAACATCCACAATGGTGTTTGCAACAGATTGCTGCTGAATGTTTGATTGTTTTCATAAAATCCATTTGTGCTGAAGGGGGCTGAATTATTTATTGTACAGTTAAAGGGGTCCCTAGCTGCTAAAAGTTCGAGATCTCCTGCTCCAAAGGAATTAGATTAAGAAGTTAGACCCAGTTTAATAAAGATTTGCCTTTCAGTATGTTATTATGCTACATACTGCTGGTATTCCACCAGTTACCATTTACACTCATGGAGCACATTATGAGGAACACAATACTAATACTAGCTAGAGTCTCCCTTTGCTCTCATAACAGCCTCAATTTGTCATGGCATGGATTCCACAAGATGTTGGAAACATTCCTTCAAGATTCTGGTCCATGTTGATATGATTGCATCACGCAATTTGTGCAGATTCTTCAGGTGCACTTTCATGCTGTGATTCTCCCGTTCTACCACATCCCCAAGGTGATCTACTGGATTCAGATCCGGTGACTGCATTTGCTTTATGACATGGTGCACTATCCTGCTAGAAATAGCCAGTAGAAGATGGTAAACTGTGGCCATGAAGGGATGTACATGGTCAGCACCAATACTCACATAACTCAGGTTGTGGCATTCAAGTGGTGATTGATTGATTGGTATTAATGGACCCAAAATGTGCCAAGAAAACATTGCCTACACCATTACACCACCTCCACCAGCCTGGACTGTTGACACAAAGCAGGTTGTGTCCATGGATTCATGCAGTTGGCAACAAATTCTGTCCCTACCATCTGTGTGTCTCAGCACAAATCGAGATTCATCAGACCAGGCTACGTTTAGGTCCACAGAACTGCCGCTCACTGGATTTATTTATTAAAATTTTTATTTATTTTTGCCTTATTCTGAGTGAACTCTAGAGGCTGTTGTGTGTGAAAATCCCAGCAGATAAGCAGTTATAGTAAAACTTCATGGTAAAAATCACTGAGATCATTTTTCCTCATTCTGATGATTGATGTGAACAGTAGATTAGTTAACTTCATGAGAGTAGGTGCAAAGGTGTTCCTTATAAAGTGCTCGGTGATTGTATGTAGAAACAGTGTAGAAACAGTGTAACATGGTACTTTGGATAGCCATACATGTTCTCTGTAGTATTGCTACAGCAGGATCTCTGAATCCCATTTCAGCTAATGTTTTTTGCTTTAAATGAGGTCAGTGTGAAAATATTTTTAAATGACGTTTATTCATATTCCACTTACACCACAACACCATGCCACACATAAATACACTAATACTTGGATAGAAATATTATCTTTTTACAAGGCCATTACTCAAAGGCTCGATATTTACAACAACAACAAAAAGCTATCGGAGTGCATTAAATTTCGCGTGCTCAGAAATTGGAGCGAATCAAATTTTCAACCAGAGGAGAGGAGAGAAGCTCCAAAACCATGCTCCCTTTCAAATGCCAGTTTACTCTGCAAAGTTTCTCGTCACCTTAAGGTTTTCCTCTCCTCTAGAACTGTGTATAATGTCCTCAGCACTTGTGGTGCTTCCACTTGCGGGTAGCGGCGGCTATGTGCAGGTCTTTCTTTAGCCAGGGGAAGAGGTGCGTGAGCTCAACGGTACCGTCGGAGCGCATCGTGCCTGTGATCAGGTAGAGCTGTGCTCGACCTGGCTTCACCAGGGCATGCGCACAGCGCAGGTTGAGCAGCAGCCATTGCTGCAGCAGGTTGGCGGTGTCGTATGGCAGCAATGGGCCACGCTGGATGAACTCCACCTTTCCCTCTACCTCGAGCTCCGGCTCCTTAGAGGCCACACGGCGGCGGAAAAGCTTGGCTTTAACGGCTGCAGTTAAAGGAAGAGTCGTTAAAAACTTGTCTCTCAGAAGTACAAGTAACCAAACAACATTCCTTGTACCATCAAGGAACACATTTTGTACCTTCAGGAAGGTGAATTAGTGAGTAAAGCTTTAAAAGGTACATCAGTGGTCCATAAGGTCCAATTATGTACCTTAAATTATTTTTAAAGGTAGACTATAGTCACATTTCCAGTTGAAAGAGTAATACTAATGGCAAGGAAAACTGCAGCTTAATTAATTATGTTGCCAAACTGGACAGCTTGCCTACTTGCTGTTAAATCCCTTCACAATTCTGTTTTGCTCATAGTACATGCTGTAATTGTACTATTTAAAAAAAACAAAAAAAAAACAGGCAGTCTAAAACAAATGTTAGAACTACTACCCAATCTGGCAACGCTGTTGGTGCAATATAAGCAAATACTTCATGAGTATTCCTAAATACTGAGTTCTCTTCACAGAACTCTATAACTGCTATAAAATTTTCATGATTTTGCTTACCAAAGTCAGTGAGACAAAGGGCATCCATGACTGTCTTCAGAGAAGGAAGCTCGTCTACTGGAGGACATGTCTGGCACGCAGGCTGGGGTAGATCTGGAAAATAAAAGACAGGAAAAATTTTAATGGAATGTGGAATAACACCATGATAGAAGTTAAAACAACTTCTAGTTATCAATTAAACATGAAATGCACTTCAACCTAGCAGTATTCAGAGAAGTCTAAGGAACTGACCTTTAGAGAATCTGCTGATATGCTTGGGCAGTGGGGTGAGACACATGTCGTCCTGAGCAGGGAAACGATCACAGTCCAGTTCTTCAGGCCATGAGTGGCCATGGCAGGTGAAGACCGGGGCACAACTGTCCCTCACAGCCAGACACAGACTTCGGCAAGGCTGGATAAACCTTCAGAGAGGGCAAAATTACATGAGCTTATATGAGCTTGAGAGAAAACTTGGTAATTTAAGGAGAGGGATAGTAAGACTAACAGTACAAGTCTAAGAAGCAACAGACTCCCAAAAAAAAGCAGATAACATTTAAAAGGGAGAATACTTATAGAATACTTACGTGTCTAGGCAGACAGGAGCGATGAGGGAGCAAATGAAGGTCTGAGCCTGAGGGTGGCACCCCGTCTGCAGCAGGGAACGCCAGTCACCAGAGCGTGGTACCACCTCACTCTCCAGGCTGCTGTCGCCTAGGAGGTTAGGCAGTCGCATCTCAGAGTAGCCCACGTCGTGACACACGCTCAGCTGGTGAGGTATGGGTATGCAACGGGTGGACTGGCCGAGGTCAAAGGCCCAGTTCTGGGCCATGA
The DNA here is from genome assembly GCA_012411365.1 of Ameiurus melas. Lineage (NCBI taxonomy): Eukaryota > Metazoa > Chordata > Actinopteri > Siluriformes > Ictaluridae > Ameiurus > Ameiurus melas. The sequence continues at coordinate 18,742,997 of CM022764.1, read as the reverse complement.
GAGTGAAGGCAAGCAGGGTAGCGAAGAGAGTCATAGTTACAGAGACTTGGATGGTCCTGTCAGAGAGATGGTCCAATGCTGAGGATTAAGCCGGGTAGACTGATGTTAGTGTGAGGATCTCTGGGTTTATATACAGTGGGAGCAGACTCAGCCGGGGCTGTTATCAACGACCTATCAACCAGGCGTAGACGACGTGTCAAGCAGGAGATAACAATGTGCAGACGTAGGGGGAGAGGGAGAAGGAGGGGGCATTAAATAAACAATCGGAGGCTTAGGGTACTTGTTCCCTCTCAGCCCATTAAATGATGCGCGCTGTAGAAATCTGTACACACATTTTGCTGTAGCATATTGTTTAAAGGTAAAATTTTCCACTCTTTCAAAAACCTCAAAAAAACAACAATATCACTGTTTATTAAACCCATTAGATACAGTATAACAAGAAATCCCCAAAGACCCTGTGTAGGATAAGCAGTATGGATGGGTGGATGGATGGATAACCAGAATGAGGGGTAATTCATTACAATAATTCATTAGTCCATGTTAACTCTACTGATGTCTTTCAGTCTGTACAGAATTTCTCTGGGGTTTGTGTGTGTGTGTGTGTGTGTGTGTGTGTGTTTGTTGCAACCAAAAATGCTTGATTTTTTTGTGACTTTTTAATTTTTTTTATTCTGATTCTTGCAAGAAACTACTTGAATTGGTGAAATTGTAATCACACAAAATTGTTTTGCACACTTTTAGCTATACTCATGTTCAAATACATGAACCAAACAGGTCTTTGCCTGAATGTGCGTTGAGATGATGTCACATGACGGGTCTTCGCACAAATCTGCAGTAATTTTTAAAAATTGCAAGCTCTTCAGAAAATTGCATTCATTTCTGCGATCACAAAATCACTAAATGTTTTAGGGGTTGGTTTTAACAAATGCAATGCATTTATTTTTAAGTGTTTATTGTAGATAAAACAATGGAAATATGACGCATAAGTGTTGACTTCAGGAAAGAGCACAAGCCTACCCAGTAGTTACAGAGCAGAAAAGGAATAGGCCATTTTCTTTGTTGTTAAAAAAAAAAATTTGTTGAAAAAAAAAATCATTAAAGGAATCACAACTGAAAGACACTATGCACAAACGTTTATTTAAAGGAATAATATTTCAGGTGTAAAATACTAGCTGTCCTGTAGGGAGGGGGCTAGTGGACAGACAGGCAGTCTCCTAACTGATGACAGTTCCTCTGTCTCCCCATGTTAATTTGAGCTTCCCTGATCCAAGAGACTTCACCATACAGCCTGTCTCCCATTAGCGCTGCCTTGTCTGCAGTCTACCTGACCACTACACCACCTTTGATCTAACAAAATAGGGAGCCATTCATATTCAAATGCAAAATGGGACAACACTTAGCTACCGTGCCGTCCCTAATCCTTACACGAATCAGCTTACTGTCTACATGACGGAATTGGCTCTCATTATATAGAGCAATGGATTATCCCACATTAGCCAACAACTCTTCTTCTGTATGTCTTAAGCTTTATTATTAAAGGCCTATTCTATCCTTAGAATATTTCTCAATGAGTTGCTCCAGCATAATGGGTTTAAGTGTACAACTTTAATGTTCATACATCCACACTGGAGCAGCTCAGGCTTACCTCTAATGACATTTTATTTATTTTATATATATATATATATATATATATATATATATATTAAGTTTCCTTCATTGACTGTTAACTGACCAAAGACTGAAGACACCAGTGAAAACTTTAGGTCCTATTTACACAACAGGTATCTGTACTAGGAAAGCATTATGCCATAAATGTCCCCCAGCTACAGCTTGTATATTGCTCTGTCTCCAATATGTAAAGCTTCCAAAATGCCAAAGGCCTCCAGCTGCAACTGTTACCATGTATATGAGAACTTTATTCCTGGCCCCAGTTTTCCGACAAGTTCCCAAACTAAAGTACTCTATGAAAGCAATCAGGCAGAGTAGACGGTGTGATTATTGTTAGAACTTGTGGTGCCATTTGAAGTTAATTAGGGTGGAAAGTTGTAATGCTACTGTGTGCTTTCTCCCGGTCCCTCAGTGCTCGAGTCTCCAGCCCTGTCACCCCGGCCCCAGCCTCGATGGCCCCTTTACTGCCCTGGCTCAAGGTGGTGTAGACGGCAGTTAGCAAGGGGACCTAACTTGGCAATTAGAGACACGGGCCCATTTTGGAAAACAATAGAGGCCCACCCTTCTCTCATCGTAATCCCCCCAGGAGCATGTTTGTCTATCTAATAGCTCTCCTGCCCCTTTTTAGGCATTATGTTTGTGTTGTTAATGTGTGGCAAGTCTATAGAAGACTAATGGGACCTATACAAGCAAGTCTGTCAAAGCTGTGGTAACTTCTTGACTAAGTTGGTTCTATTTTTTGTTTTGTTACCATGGATAGTGTGTCATTATGGAACTGCTGATAAATTCTAAAAACTTAATAGTTGATAAGGATTAGGAACTATTACTGGTATTGATCCCCATCTGCTTATCTATATAACTAATGTAAATATTATGACCGCACATAACTGCTCTACAAGGAAGACTTGAGTTTTTTGGCATATACTAGATGGATAGAGAGTTTTAAAGATTACTGCTTTCACATTCATCAATTGTGACAATCCAGATGGTCATAGTCATGCTAAAAAGATAACTGGTAACTGATTCGAGATTAAAGCTGTACTGTAGAGTTTAAATTACTAATTATTTATAAATAAATAAATAAATAAATAATTATAAATCTTGAATGAACATAAATTTATCAGACTCCATTATAGATACTTGGAACACAGTGGACCCATAAACTCAAGCAGAACACAGACACACTTGAGTGTCAGACAGGTTTCAAACAGTTTATTCACAGCAGAGTTTTAGATCAAAGAGCAGCCATGCAGTCAGACCTACTCTGATAAAAGCAGTCTCCACCTCAACTATTACAACCTCTCTGACACGTACATGTTACATACACTGTACTTCCTTCAGTTTAACTTTTTACAAAATGAAAGAATCTTAACAAGTTCTATGCAAAAAGTTGAAACGTGCTAGTCCCTCGTTCATAGTGTTGTTTCAAACTATAGACCTGCACGCTGTAGAAAAATTAGGCATATACACTAAACAACAAAATTATCTTGCAGGTTACTCTACTGAGCCCTACGTCTAGTCTCTTGGTGTCTTTCTCCACTCTGTCTCTACAAATTGTTATTGGCACTCAATTGTCGTATCCAGACTTGGTCAAGGAGACGCTGCCACGCCGAGACGTTCAGACATACGACTGTCTGCAACCTACAGACTCTCTGACTCTGATGGGGTTTCTCAAACCAGACATGGAGAGACAGACCTTTATGTATGAACTCAGAAATGTCAAAACAATGTGAATGAAGGCTGGAGTCAGAATTAACAAAAGAACATCTAGGACTTTCAAAGTATCTACATTCAAATCAAGGTTCCCACACAACTACCTATAACATAAGAGTTTCAAGGACTGTATAAACCATCATACAGTGTGTGCAGTATGTGAGATGTGTAATTGTTAGTTTACACCAAGTTTACACAAATTATATATAAAAATTAACACAAATGTAAAAAAAAATGAAGAAAAAAAGGTTACAGTGAACACAGGACAGTTTATTGTTTGTTTAATTTTTTTGATGCACAACATGACTCGGATCCAGATCAGAATTTTGCTTTATACCCCCTTTTCCTTCTCTTTAGTAGCAGCCCTGTGAAGGGGAAAACCAAACAAAAATGACTCATAATTAATAAAACAGTAACTTCATCCAGCTATATCTATATTATATTTATATCTATATATCTGCACACGCGCACATTCAGCACTTTTAGAAACATTTCAACATTTATGTAGATGGATTCTACAAAGAAGTGGACCAGCACTTATACTTTAATTGTTTCCTGCAACACCTTGGTCTATAAGGTACAAGGTTAAGAGCATAAGAGACTAACCTATCAGCAGTTCGGAGAGAGACAGGAGGGTCACAGCCAAGGAAAGCCCCATTCTCATAGGCGTACTGCAGCAGTGCATGAAAACATGGGTCCTTTATAGCGTGTACACACACACACACACACACACACACACAAAAAGAAAAAAAATCGCTATAAATTGTCCCTTCCTTCATACTAGTGACAACAGACATGGACAGTACACAAAGATATGCTACAGAAGATGTTTATTAATGTTTTTGATCTGCTTTCTGAATCCTTGAACCTCTGGACAGATGTAAGAGAACACTACCTTGATCAGCACGTGTGGGTTGCCGATGATGATAAGAAGGGCTTTTGGTCGCGTGATTGCCACGTTGAAGCGTTTGGGGTTGGACACAAAGCCCAGTGCACTCTGCAGATCGTTGCTTGGTAACGCCTCATTGGAGCGCACCTAAGGATTTAGAAATAAGATGAAAATATGCTTAAACATGCTCTCTCAATGACCTTACTAGTATTTCCAGGATAGTTTGTCCAACTGCCATCTTCCAGACATTTAAAGACTAGTCAAGAAGTGTACAGGATATGCGTGAGCTCTTATCCAAAACTACAGTGGGTTTAAGGTCTAACGGAGTGAAGCAGCATGTTACCGTAGAGAGGATGATGACCAAGAACTCCTGTCCCTGGAATTCCTCAACTGAGCCAACCTTAATGTCAGCAAGTCCCGCTCTGTGCAACAGCACTCGAATCTTTTCCACCTGATAATAGGAATAACCAGGGGGTTATTAATGCTGACTGTAAAAGTTCATTCACACATGTGTGGAGATTATGAGACCTGTTTTTTGTAAGGCGTGATGATGCCAATGTCAGTAGCTGGTATGGGGTTGTAGAGTCTTTTTGCCAGCTGGCAACAGTAAAGCATGGCCTGTACCGCTTCTCCAGGGTTAAACCAGGACGGGTTAGTACCTTCCCTCATCTCTGTGCCCTGTAGGAGGATATAGAGCAACAAATCTAGCAGATTTTTAAGCAGTTGTGGAATTATGATGTGTATTTTTTTGGTTAAACACCATATGACCAGTCAACATAATTCGAGCTACATATTGGCAAGAAAAAAAAAAAACGCACCCTGACTCCATGGAAGATGAGGGGAAAACCCTTGGTAGGAAGGCGGCTCCAGTGACAGAGAGAGTCCACGACAGCTCTCTGCGAGCGTACGCACAGCTCGCCACCGTAGAACAGCCGAGACGGAAGCTCCAGCAACGCCTCATGGGAGCGGTAGTTATACACCAGTTTAGTCACCTTAGGACAGATTACAAAAATTGCAGTTCTGCGAAATATTAAGACTAAGCAAAATCATGTATAAAAAAAATAATAATAATAAAAAAAACCTACTTGTGCTACAAAAGAGATCAGGAGTGTAGATACCTAATGAGACTGTTCAATTGACCTAAAACTAAACGAAAGTGGGGATGATTGTGTGTGTTAATGTTTTTTTTTCACCAGTAATGGGTTGTAGCCCTTCTCTGTGCAGGAATACAGAGGGGTGGCCATCAGTCTCTCGAGCAAAGACACTCCCAGTCCAAAAGCTTCTGCAAGTTTAGACTTCACTATTGGACCCAGTTGTTTTGGGTCTCCAGACAGGACCATCTTTATGAGAGGGGGGAAAACAAAAAACCAAAATGCAAAATATGCTAAATATTGTACACTCCTGGGCAAAAAAAAAGAAATGGCCCAAAGCCAAATATGGCAAAATATTAACTTAATTGAATGGTTGAAAGTAACTTAGTATGGAATAGATTATCCCTTTGATTTCTTTAACTGATAAATCCTGGTGGGTAAACATGGACAGCTTAATTATTTATTTATTTTTACTTTATTTTAATTTTGTATAACCAGACATGTTAGTTTGAATTTTACATCAAACATTTTAATATTATCATGATTTTGCATACAAGAAGACTATACAAGTGAATTTGCCTGTTTCTCTAAACAATTCACTGCAGCAAAAGTAAATGAGAAAATGTGGGACAGGAGGTCTCAGGAGTACAATTGTTCAATTCTTGCTAATTTTCTGACCAATAATTTGTTAAGACCATTAAAAGCTTAATATTTTCCAGGAGTGTCTATTGCTCCTGTATCTATCTGCTAGTTGAGGTGTATTGTTATTAATACCAATTTATGTTGCTTAATAACTTAGTTTACCCTGGATATTTTGTTCAGAATATAAGTATACAATACAGAGCAAACAGAAAGAATGCATGTCCAACCTGGCCTGTCTTCTCAAACATCAGGCCAATAGGAATCAGAGACTCAGGCTCAGTAGCTTGACCAGCCTCATCCAGAAACACATGAGTAAAATGACCAACACTAAGGAACCAAACACATACATTATTTGTGGTTTTCAGGAAAACATTTTTTTACTTGATTATATTTTCATAATTAGTGCGATGCCTATTAAACCTTTCAGACAGAATAACTTCAAAAACCATATATAACGTTCGCTTGTGTGGTCCACTCTTGGTAAACGATTAGATCTATAGCTATAGTTCTCACCGTAAACCAATTTGGTAAAACATGCCAGCGCTGGAGCAGGTGCTGACGACAATACGGTGGAAAGAAGCATGGCGTATATCCTCTCCAGCATGACAGTACTGTCGCAACACCTCAGGCACAGACTGCAAGCATACAATGCACGGAATCACTTCCAAACAAAATGACTAGTTTAACAAAGCACATAACGTGTGTATTTAGTAGATAAAACTGTTTTAAACATTTTTCTTGAGGCCCCCCCTTCTTATTTATACTAGATTTAGTGGTTGTATGTTTTGTGAATGTTTAGTTAGTGTGGGTTTTATTTCTTTGACATGAAGTTCTCCCTAGAAGTCCTTAGTGATCCACCAGTAAAAGACAAAATACTAATTCAGTGCCCTTGTGGAGACTGCAGTACCTCCTCAATCCTACAGGTGGCGTTGACCCGTGCCAGGCTGGCAGCTTGCAGGTAGCCGCTCTCATGCAGGCGGATACAGACCAGATCTGCAGCGCTGTTAGAAGGTGTGCATACCAAAACACGACTCCCTGGCACACGGTAATAAACCTGCATATGCATGCACACACCGTTAATATTTTTAACTATATTAAATAAAATGACTGAATGAACAATTAAACTGTGCCAGTAAATCAATAATACAAGTGAAAAGTAAGCATGAACCAAAATATACATATACACATATATATATACACATATATATATATATATATATATATATATATATATATATATATATATATATATATATATAAAGGTTCTTTCATTCATATAATTCATGAATGCATGTACCCTGAAATATACACTCGATCTCACCTTTATCCATCACACACACAGGTAATTTGTGATTCAATATTTATAGCGCTCCCAATATCAGTTTTTAATAATTATGCAGCGAGTGACTGGATTGACAAGGCAAGTCAGTCATCACCATTCTGGCCAAACAGAGGACGTGTAGAAAACCTCATTAATTCACCTTTAGTAACTGCTTTATCTTGGTCAGGTCCACAGAGGATCTGGAGACTAGCCAGGGTATAACTAGGTACCAGGGTTAGGGTTGCCTTCAGTTTTCGGTGATATTAATTAAACGTTTAAGTACTACTTCCTGCATTGTATACTACAGTATACAAGGTCAGAATGGTTTCTCATCATGTGCCTCCCTTCATGTCCACAACTGACCATTTTCTAATGGCTACTTCCAGTATGATAATGCACCACGTCTCAAAGCAAAAGTCATCTCAAACTGGCTTCATGAATATGACAGTAAGTTCAGTTTTCTTCAGTGACCTTCCCAGTCACTGATCTGAATCCTGTAGAACATCTTTGGGATGGGGTAGAACGGGAGAGTCACAGCATTCGCAGCATCATGTCAGCATGGACCAGAATCTTAAAGGAATGTTTCCAACATCTTGTGGAATCCATGCCATGAAGCACTGAGGCTGTTTCGAGAGCAACGCAAGCCCCTACCCAGTATAAGTATAGTGTTCCTGATAAAGTGCTCAGTGAATGTATATTGTCATTTATTTAATATCGTCTGAAATACTTCCCCATAATAGCAAAAACATGTCAATCTGGTGATGAGTACCTGCAGTATGGCCTCTATGAGTGTGATGGTTTTGCCTGTGCCTGGGGGGCCAAAGAGCACGTAGGGAGTGGGGCGACACTCTCCACGGAGAATATGTTTGACTGCCTCCTTCTGAGCAGGGTTAAGATTACAGTTAAAGAACTTGCCTGGGTCTGGGATGGGCTTAGTCGCTGTACACAAATCTGGGAGAAGAAAAAAAAAAAAAAAAAAAGACAAGCAAAACAATCATGCTCATCCTGTAAGACCTTTACCTCCTTCACTGTAACCAATATTGACAAGCACACTGATTTGTCAGCAGTCCTGTGGGGCTTGTACAACAGGAAAACCACGACTAAATGTGCTTTAATTACAATTAACTTATTGTCTTTACTTACAACATTGGATTAAATAACTTGCTCAATTATGGCCTACCTGTTTTTGTCTGTGTGGCCACTGAGACCATGTCCATAGTCAGGGAAGGTGGCTTCTCCCTGTTCTCACAGGGTTTTTCTCTACCCTAAGACAACCATTTCACCATTAATATTGTAAACACTTGCTTCAGGTGTCCACTTTGATAATATTAACTCATATTTAATCGTTGCAGTACAACAAGAACAGACACAGGCTTGCAAACAGTTCTCGATCCAGTACTTGTTGGATTTCTTTAGGAAATATTTCCACACACACACCTCTTCATTTTCATGGGTTGTTTTGTTTTCGTCCTGTTTGAGTGACAGTTCCGGCTCCCAATCACATGTCCACAATGGGCTCTGCAGTTGCAGATATCTGGGGAAGAGCACTAAACCACCAACAAGAGATGAGAAACAAATTTTCATCAAAAGAAACAACTGCGTAAATGATACATGCAAGAATTGCTTTCCAGCCTTAGCTCACCATTTTCTCCAAAATGCTTGGTCTGCTCCAGAGCACAGTGGCATCTTTTCATAGTAAGTCTGGGTTTGAGGACGGAAACATTCAGATAATTATTCTGAGAGATTAACGCGAGGGATATTTATGAATCTCAAGGTAATTTAATCCAGACATGGAATTAGCTATATAACCGAAGCTGGCCTTAATCTGGTCTACAATCCAGTGATGACTCATAACAGCGCAACTGCTGTTTTACAAGCGAGGCTGGATAGTCACCTGTTGTATGTAAACTCCACGTCCAGCGGCTCCCCCAAATAGCTATTCAGTAATTCTGCGTTTACCCGTAAACTCACATCCTCTTCAGTGATCTGCGGGTGTCAAGCAGCAGTAAACAAAACTATTACAAATGTTGCGATAAGCGTTGCATAGGTTAAATTACAGTACAGACCACACAAAGTCTTAATGAAGTAGAGCACCTCAGTAACATAGCTGATATATTCCACAACAATCCCTCCACCGCATGGCTTCTTCAGAACAACTTTGTCTCCTGTTAGGGACCCCAAACACACACACAGCTTTAAAACATTAAAATCATAAAACTATGCTACATTCAAAGGACCATGAAAAAGAATGCTGAACTGATACAAACTTGTCAACTGACAGGGTTGTTCCTCACCTAAGAAAAGATTGGGCCTTCCTTCACTCAACCCAGGCACCTCCAGGTGCAGGTACCCTGCTCCTTTCCTTAAGAGCGCGCCATTAATACTGAACTCTCTGAGCTCTCTTTCAGCCTGCAGCTCCTCCAGCCAAAGCAGGGCAGAGAAACGAGGCAACATGGACGACGGACACAACAGCTACAGAGAAAAAGATGACAGGAGAGATTCAAGCTATGGAGCCTGGAAGCTGACAAAAGTATTTGAAAATTATCTTTGTGGAGTTTTTTTTCCTGATGTATATATATAATTGAAATTTTAGTTTCAATCTGTGTGTTTCTGTGTTTTCCTTTGTTTTGTAAATGCTAGGAGTACAATTTCAAAAATTTGAACTATAAGATTTCAGATTTTTAAAAGGAAAATAGATACAGATTCGCCTCTCTTCTCGGTCATGGTCCGAGAATTTATATATTTATTCAGATATATAATGGAACCTGAAAGCTGTCAGACAAGTTTTGACAGCTTCCAGGCTCCATATTTTTCCAGGACAATGCATTACACACCTTGGAAACCAGAGACCTTATTCCGAGCATCCACACCCTGAAAATTATCCCTTACCTCCCCAAGAGCAGGCTGAACTACCAGCACATCAGTTTTGGCCTCCACACAATCTCTCAGGGCCTGTGGCACTGGGTAGTTCCCCAGGAAATTAGGTAGATGCCGTCTCCCTAATCTGAACAAGAAAACATGCTAGAACAGGCACTCTTTAATACACCTCACAGGAACAAAGTTCAAAACCCTGACACTTAATTTGCCCCTTTGACAAATAACCGTCACAAAAGCAAATACATCCGACTGTTATTAACAAGAATATCCATGCATGTGCTTGTGTTTGTTGGGCTCATGTGGAACACTCACCTGACTGGAGGTGCAGGAGCCATGACAGTGACCACCTGAGCAGGGTTCTGTGGTGCTGGTGGTAACAGGGGTGCAGGACAGTAGGGGGCTCTGGGCTTCAACAGCTTCTCCTCCACACTGCTCACATAAACCTCCAAGCGCCGCCCGATGGTAAACGAGGAGAAGTGCAGCAACAACAGCTCAGCACATCGGCCCAGGTTCCTGCAGAGCAGTTACAGTCGAAGTTAATTCAGTCTCAGTACCAAACAAAACTTAAAACTTTTTTCAAAGTGTCATATCTTTCAAATCTGACATAACATCTTTGCAATGCACTTTGTAAAATAAGTGCATACAAATAACATTTAATACTATTGACAAACAGTACATTTTTGTCTAAAAAGTATTAAATACAAGATGTTTATCTAAAATTCGGTGTATGGCATTAGTGCAGTGAAAGTTAGCAATTGTAATTCTTTTGTTTTCAAAGACTACATGAACTCAATAACTGATTAGTAACAAGGTCATTATGGTGTGTTTTGTGTAAACTGTGCATCCTGTACCAATTCCTGTGCCTAGTACATTTTCTCCCCAATTTTGTCATTTCCAGTTCCCACCCATTGATTAATTCACCATCACATGATAGTTACCAACCAGGAAGCATGCACATTAATATGATTCCTCTGAGAAATATGCAGCTCTGCCACAGTATCTGCCCTCACTGCTGCTCCTACATCACCACAAGAGACCTAACTCCCCTTCTTTCTCCTGAAACAGGCTGAACTCTTACCTGTTGAATCACTCAGTAGCCTAGTTTCAGCATTTTAATACAAACGCATTTAAGGGATTAATAAATAGGCCAAGAAAGGAAAGGATTTAGCAACAGTTTTTCATTCAGTTGGACATTTCATGAATCATTCATAAAAATGAAGGAAATAATGATATGTCCTCATTTAAGATTATTTTACACACAGCTTAATAAATGATAGCCTGCTTTGTTCTGATAATGCTTTTTATTATGCATGAGACAAGGTTTAATCAAGCTCATTAATCTAGATATACAGGGTGTCCCAAAAGTCTCCACGCATTGGGGAAAAACTTCACACACACATTATTCCCCAAATTGCCTTTAAGAATGCCTTTGAAAAAAGAACAATGCATTGAAATCATTCTCAGGCCTGGATCGGAAAGCTGTCGAAAATTTATGATGGACTTTAACGGGAAACATGGCAAACAAACCACACATGTGCCAGTGTTGCCAAACTTAAACTTTGGAAGAATAGAGGACCAACCGAGAAGTGGACGTCCACAAACCTCCACTGACGAAGGTACAACCGATGTATTGCTGACATAAATAGTCCCCTATGTATGGAGAATTCTGGGACATCCTGTAGTTAGTACACTGCACTTCGTATGATCATTTAAAATTTCTCTCAGGCCACTGCATTCTGCATTTTAACATTTGCTGGGTCACCAGCTTTGGGCTTTGGCGATATCTGGATTTAATATCGTGTTACAAGCTTTAATCTCAAATCATCTGAAAATCCTCTGTACGTGAACGAGCACATCAACTCTACCTGGATATATACATCACACACAGTTTAAGAATTATCGGTATCCTTGGTATAAATTGACTTTTTAAAAATACATTTTTAACAAAACCATGTCACAATTAATAGCAGCTCCTGTCGTTCTTTATATACAACTCACTGCAGAATCCAGATCCAGTAACATCTAGTGAACTCCAGGTGCATCTATTTGTGGTGAAATGAAAGGAGGAAGGTATTTCCCATTTAATCGTTCACTTACTTAGCCTGGCAGCCTACAGTGATGGACACCTTCTCTCCTGGTAGTATTTTCAGATTTCTCTCTATTGCCCGGAGACATGGTGCCTCTTCAGCATTCTTCTCTCCATCATCTGCAACCCCTTCAGCAATATCTACCCCAGTACCGTTTTCATGTCTTTCCCCATCTTCCTCCAGAGGTAGAGAGGAAGGATTGACTGGCACATCGAAGCCATGCCGTGCAATAAGGCCCCTGCTTGGGGCTCGGATGAAGGGAACGTAGGGGTTGGTTGGGATGGTTTGTTGAAGCTTGGGTTTTGATAAAAAGTCAGATTTGGCGTAACGTGGTGTCAGTCTAAATGAAAACTGCTCCTCAGGGTCCCAGCCAGCAAATTCACAGCATTTCAGTTTGTGGGTCTCTGAACCAGTATTGCTGAACAGGAAACCAAGGAAGATTTATTTTAATTATAATTTTAATTAAATTATATGCACACCATCTTCATAATTGTATAATCTGTTATATTTAAATTTCTAAAATATAAAATAAAGATAAGAAGTGTATCATATTAACTCACTGAAGAAAGATGAGCAGCTCCTTAGTCTCCCCAAGCAACAAAGATCCAAACTGTGTTTCCTTACTGACCACCAGTCCTCCCTTATTTCCCAGCAGTGTCTGGATGTCAGCCTCTGGCAAGATCGTCACCGAACCATCCATGCTATACAGTGTTAAAAAGCAAGAAATCTTCTGGATGAATAAACTACAAATTAAAGAACATTGGGTGAACATATGAAAGAAATTCACTTGCCTGTTTCTCTTAATGGGGGCCATACAGAGTGCTCTCCAGCAATACAATGACTGATTGTTCTCCACCACCACAACACTCACTACATCTCCTCGTGTGGGTTTGTATCCAGCAGGCAACAGCAGCGAATCCAAACTGAAAAACACACTGTCTCCAACAACTCCACTACTTCCAAACACACTCGATACACACACCTGAGTGAGAGAGAGACGTGACGCAGTGTTAGTTAACATACAGATGAAAGTTTATCGATTCTACAAATAGACAAACTGAATAATAAATAAATAAAAATAATTTTTTAAAAACAGAAAACGAGGAACAGGAACATTAGGGGTGTGGGTATTTGGACTGACTTGGTCCATGCGCTGGTATCGTAACGGGGCAACAGTTCGAGCTTGACTGGTCCACTTCGTAATGCTAATGAAGTATTCTGCCTGCACCCAGTCTCCTTTCATAGGCTCAAAACCTAAATCAAGGACACACAAACACATACTAACAAGCTTACTCCAATAGACCAACATCGTATCTAACATATATGACATCATATCTGACATCACTATTAAAAACAACACAGCATTATTCATGAAATAAGAGTCTGACGCTTGACCTTCACACAGGGCGGATCGGGGGAAATATGTCGTCTGATTTATAAATCCACCGTCTTTATCACAAGACGTTACTGTTCCGATCAGAGACCGGAGCTTATTAGCGTCTGTTTCGAGTGAGGCCCTGCCTCCATCCCAGGTATCCAGTTGCCTCTCCACCTACAGAAAGAATCATTTTAGGCAACATGCTCCATGTCATGTGGTAAGTGTGTTTATAAAGAAAAAAAAAGAAAATTAGTAAAGATGTTCAAAATGCATGTCACCCACCCTTAGTGCCCTCCATCCTCCATGGGCTCCGTCTCGAACAGTTAGAGCGTTAACAGCGTCACCCACGTGCAGAGGCACTCCTCCCAGAACCTCTCCAGCAGTGAAGTACACAGAATGGTCAATCAGCCCATAATTCTGACATAGCTGAGTCACTACACCACCTCGCATCTGCCTTATCTCCTCCATACCTAAATATATACACAAAAAAATATACACACACACACACACAGTGCATGAAAGTATTCACAGCGCTTCACTTTTTCCACGTTTTATGTTACAGCCTTATTCCAAAATGGATTAAATTCATTATTTTACTCAAAATTCGACAAACAATACCCCATAATGACAACATGAAAGAAGTTGGTTTGAAATCTTTACAAATTTATTACAAATAAAAAAATAAATAAATAAAGTACATTTACATAAATATTCACAGCCTTTGCCATGACACTCAAAATTGAGCTCAGGCGCATCCGGTTTCCACTGATCATCCTTGAGATGTTTCCACAACTTGAGGAGAGTCAACCTGTGGTAAATTCAGTTGATTGGACATGATTTGGAAAGGCACACACCTGTCTATATAAAAGGTGCCACAGCAAACAATGCATGTCAGAGCACAAACATTTCTGCAGCACTGAAGGTCCCAATGAGCACAGAGGCCTCCATCATCCATAAATGGAACCACCAGGACTCTTCTTCTGGCTGCCCAGCCAAACTGAGCAATCGGGGGAGAAGGACCTTAGTCGGTGACAAAAACCCGATGGTCACTCCGACAGAGCTCCAGCATCTCTGTGGAGAGAGAAAAATCTTCCAGAAGAACAACCATCTCTGCAGCACTCCATCAATCAGGCCTGAATGGTAGAGTAGCCGGACGGAAGCCACTCCTCAGTAAAAGGCACATGACAGCCCGCCTGGAGTTTGCCAAAAGGCACCTGAATGACTCTCAGACTAAAGATTAAACTAAGATTGAACTCTTTGGCCTGAATAGCAAGCTTCATGTCTGGAGGAAACCAGACACCACTCATCACCTGGCTAATACCATCCCTACAGTGAAGCAAGGTGGTGGCAGCATCATGCTGTGGGAATGTTTTTCAGCAGCAGGAACTGGGAGACTAGTCAGGATCAAGGGAAAGATGAATGCAGCAATGTACAGAAACATCCTTGATGAAAACCTGCTCAAGAGCGCTCTGGCCCTAAGAAGGTTCACCTTCCAACGGGAGAACAACCCTAAGCACACAGCCAAGATAACAAAGGAGTGGCTACAGGACAACTCTGTGAATGTCCTTGAGTGGCCCAGCCAGAGCCCAGACTTGAACCCGATTGAACATCTCTGGAGAGATCTGAAAATGGCTGTGCACCAACGCTCCTCATCCAACCTGATGGAGCTTGAGAGGTCCTGCAAAGAAGAATGGGAGAAACTGCCCAAAAATAGGTGTGTCAAGCTGGTAGCATCATTCTCAAAAAGACTTGAGGCTGTAATTGGTGCCAAAGGTGCTTCAACAAAGTACTGAGCAAAGGCTATGAAAACTTATGTACATGTGCTTTTTTTGCTTTTTATTTGTAATAAATTTGCAAAGATTTCAAACAAACTTCTTTCAAGTTGTCATTATGGTGTATTGTTTGTAGAATTTTGAGGAAAAAAATTAAATTAATCTATTTTGGAATAAGGCTGTAACATAACAAAATGTGGAAAAAGTGAAGCGCTGTGAATACTTTCCGGATGCACTGTACACACACACATTTTATATACAAACATACTGTACATACATAGTTATATATATATATATATATATATATATATAGCAGGGCAGCAAAGACTAACATGCAGAACTTAAAGTAAGAAATGCTAGAACAATGTCAGAATTAAGGATGACTTAAAATAAAATAAAGAAAACATGATTTGGTGAATACGGATTACTTGAATCCAGTTCCTTGAATCATGTGAACTCCATGATTCATCAAGAGCTACAAACACTAAACTGAAGACTCAATTACTGTTGATAAAGCATCAGCATGTCAAGATCACTAAACAAACAATACACACTGAAGCCATTCAAAGCCCCAAGACTGCCCCTAAACATGATTAATTTTAAAGTGTGGTCCAAATCAAGTAAAGTTTATTTGCTTATCATTTGCATAGTATATCAAGACACACATATACATTAAAATGTTTATGGTGAGGCTCAGGTAAACTACCCATAGCATAAAGCTGTCTTTACACTACGATTTACGGCCTGATTTTGTCTTAGGTTCAAAAAATAGATAAAATCATATGCCTTAAAATAATTCTTTGGTCGAGATCAGCAGTCGTAGGACGTGTAACGTGATGTCACCAGAAACTGATTTAGTGTCAATGTGACCAAAGATAACCAGCAACAAAGTTCTGAGAGTGTGAGAATATTTTTATTAAAATCTCAGACAACACTTGTATAAAAGCCACCAATCGAAGGATGGCATATGCATATGTGAAACTGATGGGACAGCTACAAACACAGTAGTGGAAGAGGCAAAATTTTAACAACACATGC
Organism: Ameiurus melas; assembly: GCA_012411365.1. Lineage (NCBI taxonomy): Eukaryota > Metazoa > Chordata > Actinopteri > Siluriformes > Ictaluridae > Ameiurus > Ameiurus melas. The sequence continues at coordinate 18,726,521 of CM022764.1, read as the reverse complement.
CTGATAAAGCTCACTTTAAAGAATGTTTGTTCATGCAACCCAATTTACTACAAGAGCCCAGATCACTATGATTGAGGATATTAACTTAAGGTCATTTAATCTGTCATGGAGAACATGTTTTCGCACAGCCTTATAGAATTCAGCCAAGAATTTATTGGGATCATCAATAAACAGTATGAGAAGTAGTCATTTTTTTTCGCACAGCCTAGTATAGAATTCAGCCAAGAATTTATTGGGATCATCAATAAACAGTATGAGAAGTAGTCATTTTAAAAGATTCATATTCATAATCATTGTAAACCTGACTTAAGGCACTTAAGAATTTATTTTAGTTTTAAACACCCTTTGAATGGTCAAGGTCACTATCAGAATTGTTATAGATAATATTTAGGGTGTCCCAAAAATCTCCATACATAGGAGGCTATGTATCCCAACACAACGTCGGTTGTGCCTTCATCAGTGGATGTTAGTGAATTTGTTAATAGTGTGGTGCTGGCATACATAGTCTCCTACATTATTGTCCATCGCAACCTTCCCGATACACAAGCTGTCGGGAGTCCAATATGTTTTTATGATGATTCAACGTTATAGATATGTATGGAGTATGGAGACTTTGGGACACTCTGTATAGTGCTGGGCAGTTTACACTAATTGGGTTTATTCTAAAACTTGATGTCTTAAAAAGATGTATAAATGAAATCAACTAGACTCCGATGACAATTTTATTCGCATTGTACTGTTTATAAGTGTAGAGACTGTTTTGGCTGCTTTTAAGAAAAAAATAACACTTCTGTGGACAGAAAATCTAAGAAACAAAAGGTCACCCATAAATTGTCTAAATATGCCAAACATTTTAATAGTCTTTGTTTAGTCGCCAAATGAACGTGTGTTTTTGAGAAGGCCTGACTTACTTGTGCTGTAATAAAAGCCATCCTCCTCTTCACCCTCCACAGTACTCCAAAGTGGAGAGAGCAGCTTAGAGATGAGAGACTGTACAGCAGACACCATGTCTTCTCTCACTGCAAAAACACACACAACATATATAAAGTTTAGAAACTGTCATAAAGAAAGTGACTTTCAGGCTAACATTTTACAAACTCGAAAGTACTGAATTCCCAACACGCAGGACTTCCCAGTCAAACTAGCTATCTAACAGGGGCTAAATAAACCAAGAGCTCCACTCATTACAAACAACTATTTAGCCCAAATGCCTGCCGTAATGAACATGTTTCCAGGTCAATTATTGAACTAATTTAGCTACCTCGCTGCTCTCACTAAACAAAACACGTGCCTTTGTCCTGACAAACTTTCACAAATTGTCGAGAGAACAGAAAACGAGTTAAAATGTTGACAGTGAACTCTTGAGTCACTCAGTACCTTCACCTCAATTGCAGACATGACATTTTTGAGCCTTTTCAGTGAGTCGAGTCCTTTGAATCAGTTCAAGTACATGATTCGTTACACGGTTGATCAAGGTTAGTCAGTTAGTAAATAAACCACGAGTGGTGTAAACAATATAAATATAAATATATATTCTTCTTATTTCTAATGTCCCTTCGTTTAGAAGTGTTTAGAAGATTTATTATTCATTCCCATACTATACAGGCTACTATAAGGCACGCACTGAGATGCTGACCGAGTGAGCCAGAATGTGAATCATTGACTCAAACGACTCCCTGAACTAGTGAGAAACAAGTCACGGCCATGGCCGAAATGATTCACTGAATCGAGAGGTGTAAATCAGGTTCAACCGCTTACGCACGGATATTTAAAAAACACCGACAGATGAAATACATAGTTATAGATACAACGTAAGAATGAATCCGAAAAGATTCGCTGGTTTATGACCCACTGAATGAGAGAGGAGCACGTCTGGGTCGTGGCGGAAATGATTCACTGAATCGAGATTCAAGATACACGCAGATGTAAATAACGGCTTGATGTTTAAAAACATCTACGCCAACTCTTCATACTCGTGAAGTCTCTAGAACATATCTGGAAGCATTATATAGTTTTCACTGTTAATATCGACACTATATTTGACCGCTTGTGGTATTTTAAAACTAAAACAGCTCAAGCGTTTTTTGCAGGCTTTTTGAAGAGGTGGAGTGCAGTACTGATCATGCCCACTATGAGTCAGGAGAGACCACCTTCAGCAAGCCCTGCTTCCTTTTCCAAAGTAACATTAAATACCATGAAAGGACAAAATGAAATCAAATATTTAACCCTCTACTTCATGAATTATTACATTTACATCAAAAAATGTTTTTATGGATTTTTATTACTTGAATTAGGTTATTTTTACTGGGGTAGGGGGTCTGGGGGGAGGGGGGGGTGTGCAATGGTGGAAAGTATTGGTGCCAGTCCATCGCAAGGATGGAAAGTATCATATAGTCAAAAATAACACAAAACATATGAGGTTACAGTTCAAATTACTGCATTTACCATACTGTAGGTTGCAGGGTTTTTGCCACTTAGTAAGCATGTAAAAGTTAAATATTATAGAAAAAATTTACAGTTGTAATAGAAACTGTAGATACATGTAATGGAAACTGTAGACCTGTCTCCTGGTTCCCGCGGAAAGCTTCCTGTTTCAAGGAACCCACGCATAGACTGAGTTTTCATGCTCAAATAAATCGAGTGATTATCAAATAAATCGAGTGATACTAGTACTACTAATGTCTGAATGGTTCTTGATAGCTGATATTGACTATAACCACTCATCACAATGAGGGGGAAAAGTCTTGTAAAATGAGCTCTCTGCTTATACGACATCTGTGAGGTTCTAACAGACTAAGTACAGCCATGAATCTTTAATTACACATTTCTGCCTTATTGTCATTTCAACCATATACAAGCTGGTACAGTATACAGTGAAACGAAACAATGTTCCTCCAGGACCATGGTGCTACATAAAACAACACACTAACCACATGAGATGGCACATAACTAAATAAGATCTACAAGATCTCCTTCAAGAGGAACAGAAATTCCAAGAACCCCCTGTATGACCACAATAGAGATTTAATTTTACAAAAGCAAAGATATACCTTAATATTAAGTAATTTGAGCCATTATGCTTTCTATTCCTGAACTTTCAACTACCCACTGCATCATTAACATCATTATTTTTTTAAACATTTTTAGATTAAAGAGTTAAGTTGATTTGTACTTGTGTTTTAGTTTTACATGAACCCCTTTTCATTCAAGTGACCAGTCAGTAAAGATTTCAGCAATGATAACTAAATAATAACCATAACAACACTGATACCAGTTGATGGTAAACCACCGTCGACCACTGTTATTTGATTAAAAAAAAAACTAAAATATATATAATCAGGGATTCTCTGGATATACATCATAGAGCCCAGGAGAAATTGATGTTTGTTTATTTATTATTTGTTCAATTATTTAGATATTCAAAAATGTAGTAATCAGTACAAATCTTATTATCTTTAAATTCAAATGAGTTCTGTATTGTCATTTTTTATTTATTTTTTGGTACATCAAATATTAATGTCCACATTTTGATCCAGTTTCCTTATGTTTTCATAAAGAGCTCTACTCAAGAGACCGGATGAAGTGTTACTAGTAGGAAGACTAATGAAGAATTTAGATTATGCCCTTATAGCCATTAATGATACATTCCAATTTTTTTATTTAATGGTGGCAAACTTCCCACATTTATGAAGGGAGCTTGATTTTAAAGATGGGTAAGCCATTAAACTACTGTACTTCATAATTTCTCATTTTTCCTCTTAACATTGACTAAAATTCTAGGGAAGACTTGACTTCTCCTACAGACATCACTGGCTCAGAGGGTAACATCAGAATGCTGCTCAACATCATACAATATCTAAACCAGTGCCAGAGGGGAGGAGGTGTTTGACCAAGTAAAGCATCCATACATGTTTGGAGCAAGAAAAAAAAGATGTAATATGTTAGATGGACTGGGAATACCCAATATTAAGCCAGAAAAGTAATTTTTAAATACTTTTTATATTTTGTTTTTTTAATCATTAATAAAGTAAATAAAGGTGTCTATTTTGAACACTGGGTGTCAGTATTACATAAAACACAATTAATAAAAACAAACTCGTGCTGTAGTTCCTTTTCTCCTCCTGATACTATTATGAGATTTATCACACAGGCCTAAATAAATGTATTTTGGGAAGATATCCTTTTATATTTCATCCAGTGGTGGCTTGTCTATAGGGGCAGGTGGAGCAGAGCTTAATATATCAGCCATTCAATAAATGTTAATCATCATAAAGTCCTTATAAACAACTCATTTTAAATTTCACTGAAATACTAATTACCTCTTTTTTGGGTAACCAACATTTTTTCAAAGCTCATCAAAGATTCCTTTCAGGTTTTAATATTTGTATGCAAACTAACATTTCAGGTACAGCGGTTTGAAGAACATTCCCCTAATGTTAATGGAACATCCTCTGAACCATCCTTACACAAACCTACACTGATACACACCTGGTTGTTTGTCATAAGGTTTTGATTATGTTTGTATCCAATAAAACATGCTGGACGCAATCGCTTTCTAGTATAGCAGCCATACATGCCTATGCCTTAAGATGAGGTGTTATGCTTTGGATCATGAGGAGTTCCTTCCCTTCTTCATACTTTTCTTGTCCCATCATTCTAGTACAAGTTGGTGTTTGTTGCATCTGTCCAAAGGATGTTGTTCCATAACCATATGGGCTTTTTTTAAAGATATTTTTTTATGATATTTTCTAATCTGGTTATCCTGTTTTTAAGCTTACCAATGGTTTACAGCTCCTGGTAAACCCTCTTTATTTAGTCTTCTCTTGATTGTTGGCTTTGACATAGATATGCCTTCCTCCTGGCGGGCGTTCATGACCTGGCCAACTGCTGTGAAAGTATTTTTTTCACCAGGAAAATAATTCTTCTGTCATCCACCACAGTTGTTTTCTATGGTCGTCCAAGCCTGAGCTCATCAGTGTATTCTTTCTTTTTAAGAATGTACCAAATAATTGAGTTGGCCACACCTAATGTTTTTTGCTATCTCTCTGGTGTTTTTTTTTTTTCCAGCCCAATGATGGCCAGCTTCACAGGCAAATACAACTCTTTGGAATTCTTATTGAGAATTAACAGCAGCAGATCCCAAATGTAAATGGCACATTCTAAATAAAATCTAAATTAATTACTTGTAAGTTAAATCATGAAGAAATATTACATACTTGGTCATGGAATATATATATATATATATATATATATATATATATATATATATATATATATATATATATATATATATATATATATATATATATATATATATATATATATATATATATATATATATTATTGATTTTTTATTTTTTTTTAAAGTGGAAGGTCTACAGTTTGGCATATTTGGCAAACTTCCAGTAATAAGACCATGAAAAGACATTACAGTAACACTCCTCAAGGGTTGGTTTGCAGTTTCAAAAAATAGTACCTAAAGGTAACCTTTAGTAAAGATTCTTTGTCAGTTGTCATATACAGTATAACCATAAGAGAAGGCTTTTAAACTTCCCAGAACGTTTGAGTAACAGCTTTGTTGCTGGAAGCTGAACATTCCCAGAGCATTATGAAGTGGTTCCCAAAAAATAAACAACCAAAGGAGATGCTAAAGTTAGGGAAATGTTCTGTGTTTGCTGGATATCTTTCTCTTCATAAGTACTGTGTGATTGTCGTGGCTCTAAAAACAAATTCCAAGTGTTTTGTTATGACCCAACTTTTAAGTCCACATTGTCCTGACCTCTATCCATCCATCCATCTTCTACCGCTTACTCCTTTTCAGGGTCATGGGGAACCTGCAGCCTATCCCAGGAAGCATCGGGCACAAGGCGGGGTACACCCTGGACAGGGTGTGTCGCGACCTCACAAGGAGATATTACAAGAGGTTTCCAAATGGTATTCCAAGTGGATAAGACAGTAGTCACCAACCCTCTTCCTTGAGATCTACCTTTCTACCGGTTTTATCTCCAACCAAAAAAGGAACACACCTGTTTTAGTTGATCAGGATCTTCTTAAGGAAATGATTGGATAGTCAAGCGGGCACGATTATGGTTGGAGCTTCAAGAAGGTAGATCCCCAGGAACAGGGTTGGTGACCACTGGTGTACATGTTTAATGTTGGGGAATGTCTGTGAGACAAGTTAATTCCTGTTATCACGTATGCTATTGCGGCTATAAATAGTTGTTCTCTCACGTGCCTCTCTTTTTTTTCACTCTTGAAATCAAACAGCTTGTCAAGCTACTGAGAAACCATGAAGCTATTCCTAAGGAGGAAAACTTTGTTCAACTCTTTGTTAAATAACGTCTTATTTTAAAACCCATTTTTCTATTATTATAAGTAGGTAACCTAATTATAGGTTGTTTTAGAAATAGAGCATTACATCTGCGATCAGCTAGAACTAATGTCAGAGCTGCTGTTACAGAAAATTAATCAACAAATCCTGGCTCACTAAAATTGAGAATTTAACAGTACTGTGGTATAAATGAGTATAAAACGCGAAGTTGCTGAACACTTAAGGTCTCGTAAAGCACAATTTTGAACCCCAGCATAAGAAAAGGGGCAGCATGGCGCCTTTCCGCCTTTACGATAAAGCGCCATTGGGTACAAGGGGGCGTATTTCCTGCAGTCTGGGTTTTCGCTCAAGTACAGCGGCATCTAGTGGCAGATAACTGATTTCTCAATGGCATGTTAATTGCAGTTCGTTTTAATACGATGACGTGCTTGGCTTTAAACCAGTAACATACCACAACGTCAGAGGTGAACAAACAAACCACTCGTCCATATTTACACCCGAGTTCACATAAAGCGGAGGTAGGATAACCGTGCAACTGCCTAAAAGTCTGAAAAACAGCGTATTAGACCATATTATAACATATTACTCCAGATCGTACTTGAACTAGTAGTTTAAAAAAATTAAGCGTTAATGCGAAAAACGTCTGGAAAAAAAAGCCTGACGAACTAGTATTTTATGAGATAAAATAAAATACATTCATAACACGATTACAATCGGGCAATATTCAGGGAGTCCTATAGCGAAGTCCAAGTGGGCGTGTCCTCCATCCTCATGCGTTGCTCAAAATGGCTCGCGACTATTGGCTGAGCGCAGGCGTCGTCATCATTTGCTCCGCCCCATTTCGCTTGGTGTTTGGCTCGCGTTTAAAACGCTGGCGGGAAGTATATGCGAGTTCACTTTTTTCCCCCCCTTTAGCTGAGGAGGATCCAGGCGCGTAAACAAGCCCCAATAAAATGGTTAGGACGAAAGCCGATAGCGTTCCTAGTAGCTACAGGAAAGGTAAGATAAGATTGTAGAGGCGATGTGTTTCAGTGATTTCTTCACAGTTTGCGAGGATGTTGTTGTTAATGAGTGCGTTTTTAGTATCCGCTCTGTGTTGGAGGACTCCTCCGCGTTGATCCGCTCTGTCTCCCGCCAAATCTCTTTCCCATCTCCGTATCTGTGCGGAGGCGAATCCAAACAAAACTGATGTAAATTAACCTTTAGGGGGAAAATATAAACGATGCCTCCTTTTTTTTTGGTGACGTTTTCGCAAAATGTCAGCGTTTATTAAGGACAATGAACATCTCATGAACTTTAACCTGTGGATACTTCTTATATATGTGAAGTGTTTCTCGACCTTCACAAGTCCGCGTATAAACACTGGTGTAAAGGGAGAAGGTCATGGAGTGGATTCGGGCAGAAGAGCTGTATTTAAAGATGGTAGATCTCAGTCCCTGGAGAAATGGCGCCAGTTTTGTATTGCTGTGTGTGATGGGTGGCTTCCTTCATGTGAGCGCGCCTGCACTTTAACCGTGTATATAAATGTGTTCTATTGACCTTGTGTCGTTGTAATGTGTTTAAATGCTGTCTTTAATGTGTGTTGAAGCGGTGGCTGCTTCTGCACCCAGGAAGTCACTTGGCGCCTCCAGCTCGGGGAACTCCTCCTCCTCCAGCAGCTCTCAGGCCTCCACACCCGGTATTATACTCCTGCTTGCTTTACACTGGGTTTGGATTTGAGGATTAAATGCCAAGTTGAGCTGTTATTTGTGTTTTTTCTCGGTGTATAACCGCACCGTGTTTTTGTTTTATTGTGATTTACATTACATGTGCAGTGTTTCGCTTGATGGACTTTATCCAGAGTGACTTACATCTTTCATTTATACAACTAGGCAGTTGAGGGTTACAGTACATTTATTATTATTTTTTTTATATCAAATAATACCTCATCATAGTGTTGGATAGAAGTTTGCAAATGTAAAAAGGTCGAAGTTTGGCAGTGCTGGGATTTGAACTTGTGACCTTCTGCTGATCAGTAGTTCACTGAGCTGCTACTTCCAGTATGGTGTGTTTTTGTATGTGTAAAGCTATGCTTTTGTCGTAGGAAAGAATAAATATGCTGGTGGAAACCCTGTGTGTCCGCGTCCGACCCCAGAATGGCAGAAAGGTATCGGAGACTTCTTTGGTGGCCCAAGCAGGAAGCCAGAGAAGGAGAATGTCCATCCTGTTTCTGATGGAGAGGAGGCTGGGGGCAGCGGCATGTCCAAAGCACCCCGGAAGTATGTCTTGGTTGTTTAAAAATGTGTTGTGTGTGGGGGTGGGGTTTTTTTTTTTTTTTTTCTCCCCCCTATTTGATCTTGAGTATAGAATTCACTTAAAACGTGTCTAACCTGTTTCATTATCTTGTCCTGTTCAGGTCCAGACCGTTTCCAGATGAGGATGATGAATAACTCCTAATCCTTGTTCAGTGTATTGAATCCCCTTATTGGTACCATGAGCTTCATGATAATTTTTTATTTTTTTAGTGTAAATCTTTGTACATATTACTTTTTTTGTTTGTTTTTTTGTTAATGTTTTCATTTTTGTACAGAAGTTTAATAAACTGTCTTTCAAGTTACTGCTTGATCATCCCGGTTTATCTTGAAATGCAAACCACTCATTTTAATAAACCAAAGAATGCTAGAGAGCCTCTAAATAATGCTATGGGTTTAAGCTGTCAGTGGTCATATAATGTCCAAGTGTAAGACTGGAGTGTATGTAGATTGTTTAATGTTAATGAACATTTGCAGGCATTAAAATAATAATAATAATTTTATAGGGAAGCTTGGAGACATGATATTAAGCATAGTGCAGTTATAAGATGTCAATAGGGTCTTAACATGCTGTAAGTCTACATAATAGAATGTAGCAGCATGGTGTTTACATGAATGTTGACTTCATAATTAAGTGTGCAAAAAAAGTGTGTAGTATAATCAGATTTCTGTGAACACAAGTGCAGACAGCAGCACTTATATATATATATATATATATATATATATATATATATATATATAAATAAATAAGCAGATTAATCTGTGTTTTGCTGATGGACTCCTCAATTAAAAGGAAGTTGCCTTGACTTGTACCACAAGGTACACTAAACCCACAAGTGCCTACATGTACTAGCAAAAGTAACAAGTTATGATGGCACAATTTTTATTTTGTTTATTTTTGTTGATCAAGGTTTCTTTATTAGTATTTTCAAATTAAATATAACACTAATAGAACAAATCCCACACAACCTCTCAGTACCAGACAGGACATGCATATTATAAAGCCAGACCACCATAGGAAAGAAGAGAGCAAAAGAAATAAAATCAAAGATAATGGTTACATAATACTATCAGCATCCGTGTCTTCGACAAAGGGGGGAGGGGGGGGATGGATTCTGTAAAATTTCCTAGTGGCTCCCCTGACAGTGTATCTAATCTTTTCCAATTTAAGCTGGCACATGACTTCCCTGACCCAATAACTATACAGTGGTGGAGCAGGATCTTTCCATTTAAACAATATTAATCTGGCCAGGAGAGTGCAGAAGAACATCATGCTGATTTCACACCATCTAAAAAGAGTATTCTACAGGGTCACCCCAAACATTGCAATAAGAGGGGACAGCTTTACCATTCTTCCCAATATCTTGGTGACAAACTTGGTGAAATTATTTTCTGGAACCTTTTGTGGCTGAACTGGAGCAAAGCTCTGTAACGCTATAAATCACACTTTTGCTTTACAGGAATCAAATGTCTTCCACTGTCCTTAATGATTTCATGAAAAATAGTTCACTGATTAGACGGACGGAGGCCTGATTTGCCTAACGGGTATAGCAACTGCTTCACTAGTTTACTGTATTATCAGAAGGTGATTGTCTAAAAGGACATGATGTGATTAGCTAATAAAGCCTGAGAAAGTCTCACCAGAGCACAGGATGAAAAATAAAATAAAATACAGCCAAACAGCTTGTTTTTACTGGTGTGTGTGTGTGTGTGTGTGTGTGTGTGTGAACCATGCTGGGGAAAAAGAAACAACAGAAACCTTTAAGTTTGTAATGGTTTTAATGGGAATTATATTAGTTTTACTGGGTCTCTACTGGTGTCATGTTACGTCCTTAATACTTCCTACTACATAATGGAAACCATTTACTAATGGTTTTAATGGTTAACAGCTGATGGTTTATAATGGTATTTGTAGTGGAAACCATTAGAATTTCTCCTATTGTTTTAAATTATGCGAGGTGGCGGGGTTCAGCAAGGATGCTTTGAGCAACTATAGAAAGAAACAAAAAACATATTTCAGAAAAATATGTTGTTGTTTTTCGCCCCGCAGTTTAACCGGATAACATTTCTGTAGTGATAATGGCTCTGTCCTAAACAGCATGCCATGATACTCGATAGTAGGTATAGACAGCACGTCACTGTTGCAAGTGCACTAGCTCTGGGACGGCGCTGATGTGCGGTTTGGGACACAGCTGATCTGCCTGAACAAAAACACGCCGCCAGTTACCCGGATGAGCTGTTGTTCCATAGGCGGTGCTGTTCCGGGACTGAGAGCAGAGACACCGGAGAGATACTCATCTGGTCAAGAGGATCAAATAGATACATAGATACACAACAATTCATCATTTTTAAAGATAGTTCTCCTCAACACGACGGTTAGAGGATTGTACTGTCGCGGAGATGAAATGAGCAAAACGACGCTGGGCTTGTGTTTAAGGTAATCTGAGTTTACTTTTCAATGAAGCTGAAAGGCTCTCTCTCTCTCTCTCTCTCTCTCTCTCTCTCTGTGTTAGTAGCACAGCTGAGTGTTGGGCTGCTAACTTGAGAGCTAGCCAGCAACCAAGCTGACCTCCTCTTCTTCTTCTTCTTCTTCTTCTTCTTCTTCTTCTTCTCCTTTAAGACCTGATGGATGTCATTAATGAGCTGATAAAGCATGCTGCGGTTTGATATTTTCCGTATGCGATATTCTACGTAATATTTCCCCAACCTGTTTGTTTGTATGTTCCTCTCTGCCGGATAATGTTTGAGATCAGACATGGAGCTGACTGATGACTTTTTAGCTGTGATGGAGAGTGGAGCTGTGCCTGAGCTGTGCTGCCAGCTACTAGACTCTATAAATATCAGATTAGTCTGGATTTCAGCTATATGTCTGATGAAATGTAGACAGCTAAGCACTTAGCATATATATATATATATATATATATATATAAGTCTATGTACGTATATGTATGTTTCCTCTTGATGATGTACTTCACTTTGCCCCCACCAGGGCAGTTACCCCTATCCGGTTTTGATGTGTGTTTTAAGCAAGTCTAGTGTCAGATGTGTTTCCTTAACCTGCAGTGCACTGGTATGATCTTTATCTTTTCCACTGTACACAAGCATATAAGCCGGTGTGAGTGATTGATGCCACTGCAGGTGTAGCTCAAATCTTCTGTTCAGTGAAAACCTTTTGACATCGCAAGGCCACCATGTTCTGGACAGCTTTAAAACAGTCATCGTGTTGCCTCATGGAAATAGAAAATAGAAGAACTCTTATGATGACTCTTTCTTGTTTTACTTGGAGTGAATCGATGCAGCTTTTTATTTATTTATTTATTTTTTCCATTTTGAAAACCAATGTCCGGGAGCTGGGTTTCAGGCAAATAAATACCTGATAACAGTCCTGACATGCTTTCAGTAACCGAGCTGAAACTCTGCGAGTGTCTGATGGCGAGCTGTGTGAAACCTCAGATGTGGTGGTGGTGATTTTTGTTTGCGGAGTTCATTTGTTTAAGTTGGTAAACATAACGGCATAAAACACACCAAATCTGATCTGATACAAGTCCGACGTTTCAGGGCAGTGTCGGTTCTGTAAAGGTGCACCCGTCTTATTTATCAATAAAGGAGGTCACATCTGGATTTGGACAGCTGAACCAAAAACTGTTTGGGTTTGAATTGAAGCAAGTGGTGCTTGTGGATGATGGATGTTCACTGTGGCCTACGTGAGACCAAATAACAAACCTATTACATCACAATATTTCCTGAAGTTTTTCTTCATGGTCTTAACATTGTGGTACTTTTGAGAAACATGTTCTTGTGTATTTTGTTACTACAGGTTAGGATTCTGACTTAACCTGTCTGTTAAGCATTTTAACCAGTTTAAGTAGTGTTCGTTTAAGAGGAATTTAACTTGGCACTAGGGCTGCAAGACAGAAATAGCATATTGTCATTATGTTGCTACCCATTTCTCTTCTGAAATGTCCTGCACTATATAAAAACATACCGTTGAAGCTATCAGTTAAGGTGACTCTGAAATCCAAATTGTCATTATGAACACACATGAGCCTTTATTTATATATATATATTTATATAAAAAATTATAAATTATAAAAAAATTATATATATATATATATATATATATATATATATATATATAATATGTATGTGTGTATATATATATATGTATGTGTATATATATATATGTATGTGTATATATATATATATATATATATATATATATATTTTTTTTAAATAAACCACAATTGTTTAGTTTTATTTTACAGTTCATGGAAAAATGGTGAGAAATTTTGATGACTCATCCTGGTTTCATGCAGATTGTGTCCAATCAGATGCTTCTCTGCATTGCCCTGATAAACAAACCCTAACCCCAGCAGCGTCCTGATCTTTTACAACCTCATAATAAAACATGACGACTGCACTCTCCTAAATACTGTGATGTGCAGTCAGTATAGGGATTTTCTACAGAAAGTGGGCAGAGAATCCCGTCCATACATTTTCGGTAGCGCTTATTCTACACAGTGTCATGGAGAACCTATCCCAGGGAACTTGGGGCATAAGACTGGGGACATCCTGGATGGGGTGCCAACCCATCGCATAGCACAGTCGTGCACACACACACTCGCACATCCATTCACACACTACTACACATTTTGGGAATGCTAGTCAGCCTACAATGCATATCTTTGGACTGCGGTTGGGGGGGAAACTGGCCCCGCAGCATGGGGAAAACATCCAAACTCCGCACACACAGGGCAGAGGCCGGAATCGAACCCCCAACTCTGGAGGTGCGAGGCAAACGTGCTAACCACTAAGGTGGGCAGAAATGATCCCATCTACACTTTCAATCAAAATTATTCAACCCCCATTGCAAATCAGGTTTATTGTAAAAATGTACAGACTTTCAGCTGTTTGCAATGAGCAAATCAAACACAAGTAATTGAAATAGTTCAACACCACGAATGCTTTGAGTGGTTTCCCCAAATTCAACTGAAAATGCAACTTATTATGACTTCTCCGGTTTCAAATTTATTCAACCCATTCATGGCAAACGTCTTTAGTACTTAATAGAGCACCCTTTTGCTGTTATGACCTGCTGCAAACAAGACACATAGCTTCTAGCACCGTTCCTGAGGAATCTTATCCCATTCCTCATGAGCAATGGCCTCTAATTCAGTAATATTCTTGGGTTTGCGTGCTACATCTTCCTCCTTCAAATCCCACCAGAGATTTTCTATGGAGTTCAAATCAGGTGACTATGTTAGCCCTGTAGAATCTTCTAGGACTTCTTCTGGAATTTGAGGTATGCTTGGGATCATTGTCCTATTGGAATGTTCAGTGACACCCAAGCTTCAGTTTCCTCACAGAGGCATGACGTTTTCTCCTGTATGTCCTGATACTTCAATGAATCCATCTTGTCTTCCACATGCTGCATTTTACCAGTGACCGAGGATGTAAAGCATCCCCAGAGCATCACCGATCCACCACCATGCTCGACTGTGGACAGTATGTTCTTTCTTCATTCTTCTTTCTCCCGTTACACCGCTGATCTGTCATGCTGAAAAGCTTTGTTTCATCGCTCCACAGAACAGAATCCCCAAAACTTCTGTGGCTTATTTAATTGATTTTGAGCGATTTTTCTTGTGCTTTTGGTTCAGTAGTGTTGAATGTCTTGGAGTTCTGGCATGGAAAACGTCTGTGTTTAGTACACGCCATACTGTGCTCACTGAAGCCTCAGTGCCTGTTTCCACCAAGTCTTGCTGCAGGTCTTTTGCAGTCACTCGTGGGTTTTTTTTCACAGCAAGCCTTCTCGGAAATCTGGTTGCAGCCGTTGATAGCTTCTGCCCCTAGCCAGTTCAGGTATTTCATGTGTTTTCAGCTCAAGCGTACCTGGTGCAACTAATGACACCCTTGATTGCATATTTGTGTTGTTGTGAGGGATTCTATTGAGTTGAACTATTTCAATTGCTTTTGTTTGTGTTCATTGCAAACAGCTGGAAGTCTGTAAGTTTTGACAATAAACCTGATTTACAATGGGGGCTGAATCATGTTGATTGCAACAGTATTCACAGATAATAGCAGCAAGGTGATTGAGTAAAATGTTATATGTAATTCAGTGTTAGTGAATCCATCTTTTGATGAACAGTGAGGGTTATGCTGGTGGACAGACGTTACATTCACACCTGGGATAAAGCATTGTTTTCGGGCATTGTGAGGTTGTTTTCTGTCCACGTTCGAAGTATTTTCTGAAATAAAACCATTCCAACTGAAAAATAACTTCTAAAAATTGATTGCTTATACAGGTACTGTATGTTAGTTTCTATAGTACTTAATGATCTCTCTTTTTTTGTTTTGTTTTGTTTAATTGTTTACAGCATACTCAAATGTGCCCACATTTTGTAGTGTATATACCCATACAGTACAATCCGATACAGTGTTATTTTAGCATCTTGTTTTAAATGTCAGTCTCCCGAGTGGATACTGCTGTGGAAAGATGGAAACAAACTGCTGTGATCTGGTACCAATCTGAGGTGCTTTTTCCCCCACAATCCTCTGCTCTAGGAAAACAAACACGAAGTGGCAGCAGCCAAAATGGCATTGAGAAATCCTACACAGCTGAAAATGAGCTCTTGTGACATTCGGCTGTATTAAATGTAGCTGCTTTGCTAAGCCACTTTTCCCTTTTCACACATCATTGGGCTCAAGTGCTTAGACAGCACCAAAGGTGTCTTGAGATCTGATCACCCAAACTACATTCTGAGGTGATTACCGGACGATGCACATGTGAATAAGGGGATTATTGGCACTTTCTCTGATTTGTTTTTGTTTGTTTTGGGGTTTTTTTCTTCCCCCAACTCAAGCACTGATTAAAACACTGCACTACACATTACTTTTGAATATTCGAACAAATTCTGATTCTCTTAACGCTGTATTTCTATAGTCTGCTGCAGGACAGCCGTAAAACCTTTGACTGTGGCAAACGTTCAGAAACCATGCAGATACATCTCCAGACATGAGTTTGAGACTCCTGTATGTTGGACATGTTCTATAAACACAAACGTTATAAACTAACAGCACTCTCTTTCCATTTGTGTAATCGTTGAAAGCACATGAAAAGGGACTTGTTGAGCGAATGTTGTAACGGCTGTGTGAGGATAGCTTTTGTTGACTCGTGTGATGTGATTTGACCGATTTAATTCTCAAATGCCATCTGACAGCTAAACATAAGCACTTCGTTCTAGTTTTCAGGTGGTCCTGGCTGTTATTTTTTTTTGTCTGGTTTTCACCTGACAGTTGATTGGTTTTGGCAACCTTGCAACTTACGATATGTGATCATAAGTGGTCTCTGAAAATACTTTTGAGACATGTGAAAATGCTACTTGACATGAATACTTTAAGATACCTTAATGGCTCTTAATACCTTAAGTCTTGAGGGCTTGTTACCTTCGGAATCAATATACCTTGATACCTTGATTGATTCGATGTGGCGTACAGCGTATCTCAAAAGGCTGTTGGTTCTTGTGGAAACCAGTCAAGTATTTTGACATGGTGCGTACCTGACCTCCTGGTTTAAAAGGAAATCGACGTACGATTTCTGTACACAATTGTAAAATATTCTCTGTTATTATGAGGGCAAATATAAGTGTGTATCAGTATTATGAGGTGCAACTTTTCTTCCATTGATGAGTTCATTGTAACAAGCAGCAAAGAAAAAAGAGAGAGAAGGAGAATTTAAAAAAAAACAGTTCAAGATGTAGTAACTATAGTGAATATCTACAGTACTGAATTTGCTGTATGTACGTGTATATATTTGCATGCTTCACCATGTGTGCAGGATACAGAGACCTTAGTTTATTAAAGGCAAGCAGTAATAGCACGAGCTGTGACTAATCAGTGTTAGACGTGTGCAGTGGTGGCAGACGTTTTACCAGCAGTGGCAGTATAATTTTAGTGCTTAAAGGATCTGCACAGTTTGTTATTGAGGAAGGTTACAGTGTAGGGTACAAATGTGTTTGTTTGTCCGGTACCTCGCCTCTTAAGGTGCTGTGTCATCAAACCCAGTGCTGATTTGTGCCTTTCTTGAATTAAAAAGGTGAAGACTACATGACATATACATAAACAGAAAAAAAACTTTTGTTTGTAAGGTGAATCACCACCCAGTCAAGCACCTGCTGAATCTCAAATGGCTTACCATTGGAATGACCTGAAGTCCAGCGTGATTGGAGCCCTGGATGAACCTTTGGAAAGCTTTGAATAATACATGATCTCTCTCAGATTGAGTGTCTGTGTGTTGTATGATCTGCGAGCTGTGTGTTGGCGCTCTACATGACCGCCTCATGACACGGCTTATTTACAGGTTTCGATCAATGGTAGTGAGACTAACTGTGTATTTGGCTGCTCACCAAGCTGTGTTTCTGTGCGGTAGCTACGCTTGGAAACCAAGCCACATCAGGATCTCCGCTCAGTCTGGGTTAGTTCGATCTGACAGTGCAACGTCTCAACGCCTCTGCTCAGGCAGTACACGTTTCTTAAACTACCCTAATGACGGCTCATGTCTCATCTCATGACTCAAATGTGTTTGTGTAATCCGAAAACGTTATGAATATTAATCTTATTCTCTGATTTAACCTGTTGAAGGGCTGTAGCAATTCATCTGCTGCCCAGACTCACCTTTTGGTTGCTCTTTGACCCAGCTAAAAAAAAAAATAACGTAATGTAGCAGTGTATAGTCAGTCTCTCCAGGATTTTGCGACTGCAGAAATGAAAACACTTTTTAAAGTAAATCTATTTCCAATTAAATTATTACACTGTATAACACACAACTTTATTTATGGACTTGAATGTTGTGAATTCTTTATATTTCTTTATTTAATACTGATGTCTGGTGACCATTTCTGGAAAAAATTTTTTACGCGTCTAACACTTATTTCCTGCACTGTGTGTGACTGCTTTTGCTTGGTTTTCTCAATATTTCCTAATACCTGATTCTGAAAAGATGCTCTGTGCAAATCATTCTACCATTTATCATACAGTTGGAACTCTGGACAATGTGTATAGTGCCGCAGGTGGTGGGAACCCAGAGCTACCCCAGTTGCCCAAGCTAGTAATTTGCCCACATCTTGGAAGTAACAAATAGTGTAAATTAGCTCATTTTCCATCAGGTAAGGAACAAAGACGCACACTGGAAGACAAGCATGCTACCCAAGCCCTTATCTGTCACTGAAATGGAGAATACTAGGAAATGAGTTTGTACCTGTATGGTTTAAAAATCTTCTGCTTTGAATTAAGAGTGCTTAATGTAGTGGACATGTGATTTAAATATTTCAAAGTTAAGAAATATGCATTTTCAACATGTTAAAGCAACACTACAGCCAAAATTAAAAAATGTAGACAATAGTGTAACTGTGTGGACCCTGGGAAAGCCTCTCCTGATGTCGCAGCAAGTTCTCAAAAGTGTACAACCACCTTTTGGGGCAGGCTACTTGAATACATTCTTTGTTTCAATTTCTCAGCAGTTGCCTCGTGAAGTAATTTCTTTTGGAAAAATAGGCTATATTTTTGCTTTCAGATTAGTATTAAAGCAGCAGAAATAACTGGTCAGATAAGCTTTTTTTTTCTAGTACATGGATGACGATTTTCAGCAGGGAGAAGAGGAAGATAAGTCAAGGGCATATCCAAACCTCATTAGACCTAAAAACTAAAGTCAGCCCAGCCAAGTAAATAAAATACATGCTTTGTGGGGAATATGGATTAGATGGAAGTTTCCTGAGATTCTTTTAGATTTCTTTTAGTCCTCTGATCTGAAGTGCTGGCTGTAAACTCATAAACATGCATCATTTTTCGATAGTATTTCTCTTTATCTGAGAAAAAGTGCGCACCAGTACCTTTTGGTTTTTCTCTCCTTCGTATTTACCACTTCCTGGTTCAGTGCACTCTTCTGCTGATTCGTTATCTTCGATAAAAAAAAAAAAGTGTGGAGGAGTGATATACCATGTGTTCTGCCTAAACTATGTAGAGATGCTATAGTGCAATATAGATTAGAATACTACATAACAGGTTGTATGAGCTAATAATCTATAGTTTATACCATAATGCTGGTAAATAAAGTCAGTGTTGTGATGTTGATTATTACAGTTAGAATCCATGGATACACAAAACACACAGAGAATTTATTTCCACATCAGAGAAAGATGTTTGTTAGACTGCTGGAATAAATTTATATTTTTGATCTGTTCAGTTTCTTCCATTTTAAATTGCTCCATTGATTAGTCGGAGCCTGATCCTTAAAAATCGTGGTGAGGTATTTCAGAGAATATGATTTGTGCTCTTTAAGAGGCATTCTGTGTTAATTTTATCTTAAGCAGGGCTTGTGGAAGGCTTGCATCTGGGTGCGTGTTTCCTTAAAGCAGGTTATATGACCTCTTATAGAGGAAGTGTTAACACATAAATACAGTATCAATGCTAAAGCTGTACTATTGGCCAAGATTTATTCATCAACCATTAACAGTTATCACGTTCACTAATATTTTACTAAACTCTTTGTGCAAAAGGAAAACCCAACAAACAATGAAAATGCTGTTTGTTGTTTATAGATCTACAGAAATTCAAATCAGCTCTCTTATTATTATTGGGTACACGCTCAGAAATAAAGGTCTCAATAGTACTTTTCCATGTTGCTTTGGTGGCATTGGGTTCGGGACATTTTTAATATGTATGTTGTACCCAGGAAGATACATTTTAGTAAAGAGTAAAGAGCAAAAAAAAGGGCATATCAGTGGTCTTGAAGGTCCAATTAGTTTATTAGTTAATGTAGACTGTATTCTCATTTCCAGGTGAAAGATGCATACTAAAGGTACAAAAGATACCACCACTCGATACTTGGTACTACCACAGCCACAAGGAAAATTACCCTTCTTTCTGAATGTGTGTATGTATATACCTGACCATCATACCCATATAACAGTTTCTCCCCAAACTGTTGCCACAACGTTGGAAGCACACAATTGTGTTACATATCTTTGTATGCTGTAGCATTAATTTTTCCCTTCACTGGAACTTAGAGGCCCAAAACTGTTCCACTATGACTTTGGGATGAACTGGAACACCGACTGCACCCCAGACCTCGTCACTTAACATCAGCGCCTGACCTCACTAATGCTCTTGTGGCTGATTGAGCAGAAATTCCCACTAGCACACTCCATAATCTAGAGGAAAATCTTCACAGAAGACTGTCGGTTACTATAACTTATAATTATATCCTATACAGGTGCATCTCAAAAAGTTCTAATTTGTACAAAAGAAGCCCAGACCGAGTATCGAGTGCATAAATGAACATACTTTTCAAAAGGTTGACATTTCTGTATTATAAATTCTTTATTCTAATATTTTGAGGTACTGTATTTTTGATTTCCATGAGCTGTAAGCCATAATCATTAAGTATAAAACAAAAAAAGGCTTGAAATATTTCACTTTGTGTAACGAATCAAAAAAGTTCCACTTTTTGAATTAAATTACGGGGGGAAAAATTAACTTTTCCACGATATTCTAATTTTTTGAGATGCACTTGTAGGTATGATGGTCCAGTGTCCACAAACCTTTGGCCAAACAGTGTATTTTACCATCCATCCATCTTCTACCACTTATTCCTTATTCAGGGTCACGGGGGAACCTGGAGCCTAGAAGCATCGGGCACAAGGCGGGGTGCACCCTGGACAAGGTGCCAGTCCATCGCAGGGCACAATCACATACACACTCGCACTATGATAATACTCCTACACTATGGACAATTTAGACACACCAATCAACCTACCATGCATGTCTTTGGACTGGGGGAGGAAACCGGAGTACCCGGAGGATACCCCCGCAGCATGGGGAGAACATGCAAACTACGCACACACATGGCCCCGGCGGGAATCGTACCCCGGACCCTGGAGGTGTGAGGCGAACGTGCTAACCACTGAGTCGCTTTTATCGAAAGCAACTTACAAAAAAGCAATTTTACTTGCATCATGTGAAAACAAATATAAGCAAAAGTACTTGTATTTGGAATGCTTGAATTTTTCTTGTTCAGGTTATTAACTGCAGTGGTGCAACTCCTCAACACAGTCTGTCTTATTGTACAGTTGAGCTCTATTTAGCACAACTGTATTCCACATTTCCACGAAGACCTCATTTAGCTAAATTTGAATTGAACAGCTCTGGACTATTTATTTCAAATTGTAAACCCCATTTTCAGTCAGTAAGGCATCAGCAAATGATTGAGTAACTGGATAATATGCCAGTATTTAAAGTTCACTAACTGTAAAATGTTTTTAAAAGTTTTTCTCTACAGTAATAGAGGAGACACCTGGAAGCTACACTTTTCTGCTTTTTCTGTTAAGGTAGCTGTCAGACTGAACGTGGATAAAATTCGACCAACAGAAAAGCCAGCTCACTGAAAGTGAAAGGATGTGGACATGAAGTGTGATGGTGGCTATTTTTGCTTTTTGTTGACTTTATCTAGGTGAACTTTGATCTTTTTGAATTTGCGAACCTTGGTCTTCTGAGGCAATAGAAAATGAATGGGTGGGGCTATGGTCTCTTTAGTTGGTAAAAAATATTTTAAAAAATAAAATTGAGGAGCAGCTCATTAGTAAATGTCAAAATGCCTTTTGTGGCAGTGATAACACCAATCTTTTGCCAGGCTGTTTTGGGTTTTCCATGCATCCATCTGTCTGTCCATACATCTATTTGTCTGTCTGAGATCCTTGTTTGTTCTCAAGAAGGAGTGGTTGAATGTTTTTTGTTTGTAGGATTTGTATGAAATTATCATTGAAACCAGCAAATTAACTGATAAGATTTTTGAATTGATCCAAACAGGGTCAGGTTCACTGCAAGGTCTGAAATAATTTTTCTTCAAAAGCTTTCTTCCTGTTTGATGAATATTTTAATGGTATTTCAGGCATATAAATTAATAATAATACAAATGAATAAGGACTAGACTTATTGGTGGTGGAGGTGTCCCCCACTGACACTTTGATCACACTCCCCAGAACCAACATATTGTTGTTAAAGGCAACTTGATGGTATCATGTTACTCTACAGTACATGGAATGGAATGGAATGCTGGTGCATTCAACTGTTTTTGGTGCTAACAAGTGAACATTTAGCCAGTGACATCTAAGTCCTTTATAAACCCTAGTTAGCATTATCTAATGAACATACACCCATGGAACATTTTATCAGGTACACTGTACTAATACTGGGTTGGGCCTCCCTTTCCTCTCAAAAAAGCTTCAGTGCTTCATGGCATGGATTCCCACAAGTTGTTGGAAACGTTCCTTTAAGATTCTGAGGAATGTTGGCATGATTGCATCACGCAATTCCTGCAGATTCTTCAGGTGCACTTTCATGCTGTGATTCTCCCGTTCTACCACATCCCAAAGATGTTCTACTGGATTCAGATCCGGTGACTGGGAAGGTCACTGAGGAACACTGAACTCCAATGGTCAGCAGCAATACTCAAATATGCTTTGGCATTCAAGCGATGCTTGTTTGATTGATTGGTATTAACGGACCCAATATGTGCCAAGAAATCATTCCCCACACCATTATATCACCTCCACCAGTCTGGACTGTTGACACGAGGCAGGTTGCACCCTTGGATTCATGCAGTTGGCACCAAATTCTGACCCTACCGTCTGTGTGCCACAGCACAAATCGGGATTCATCAGATACAGGCTACGGTGTTCCCAGTCTTCAACTGTCCAGTTTTGGTGAGCCTGTGCCCACTGCAGCCTCAGATTTCTGTTCTTGGCTAACAGAAGTGGAACCTGACATGTTCTTCTGTTGTTGTAGCCCATCCCCCTCAAGGTTTGACATGTTATGCATACTGAGATGCTTTTCTGCTCACCACAATTGTACGTAATAACGGGCGGCTGTGGCACAGTTGGTAGAGTGGGTTGTCCACTAATCGTAGGGTTGGTGGTTCGATTCCCGGCCCGGGTGACTCCACATGCCGAAGTGTCCTTGGGCAAGACACTGAACCCCAAGTTGCTCCCGATGGCAAGCTAGCGCCTTGCATGGCAGCTCTGCTACCATTGGTGTGTGAATGTGTGTGAATGGGTGAATGAGACAGTGTAAAGCGCTTTGGATAAAAGCGCTATATAAGTGTACATTTACCATTTACATAATGGCTATCTGAGTTTTTAAGTTAAATGGACTTCTTTGGGTTTTGGTGGGAAAAAATACTTCTCCTGAAGTTCAAATTCTACTGAATTCCCAGTTTTCTTAAATCTGGCTAAAATGGCCTTGTCCATTTTTTTTTTCAATGATCAATGCATTGAATATGAAATACTTTTTTTTTTTTTTTTTTTTAAATCACGACAGTGATTAAAAAACTGATTGTTTGACTGATTGTTCCAGTCTTAAACAACCCCTACAAGTTGCAAAATCACACTCTGCAAGGTGTCATACAATTTTTAAGGTCATGTCATTTGCACACCATAAATGACTGACTAACATAAGATAATTGCATCGCAATGCATTATAATAAACTAAAATTAAAATGGTAATTTCTTGATTGTTGATACCAAAGTAGTACTTTGGTCAAAAAATGAAGACCCAAACTTTAGGTTGGTAGCTCTTCATAATTCAAAACAAATAAGCAACTGAATGATTATTAATAATTAAAAACAAGCATGGTTTGAAATAGACTAACTAGTTATAGCAGATATTGTTAGTCTAATACTAATACTGTAGTGAAGCTAAAAATAGTGTCACATCAGTGGCGATGAAAGGCATGGGGAGATGTGATGACAATAACAAAGAAGTGAATGCCTTCTCAAGAGCTTCATGAGTCACTGCACAGGAAAACGGTTAGCCACATCCCTGAAGAGGGGGAAAAAAAAACCTGTTAGTAAAACTCAGTAAAACATTTTAATCAATGCAGATGTTCCCCACTGTATAGCAGTCAGACCCTCCAAGTCTTTGTAGAGGTCATGATGCTTGTCAGCTAGATGCTTAATCAAGTCGCTCTTGATGTCTGTGTTATTGTGAAGGTATTTGCATATTAGTTTTAGGTTATTAAAATATGTCCAAATATTCTCCTTAAGCTTGTAGGTTGCAGAATGCAGTGTTTAATTACATTCCATGCATTTTCATCCATACGTTTCCTGTAATGCTGCGTTGATGTCCATTGTTAAAAGTGCTCTACAAATAAAAATTGAGTTGAATCGAATTGATTAGTGTTGGCTTATTTAAATTCTTGTGGATAATTGAAGATATTGAATTATGTTCTATAATAGAACCATTGAATTTTTTTTTAAATGGTTTCAAACTTTCAATACTTGTGCAACGCTAATAATATGTGGGTTATATATTAATGCCTAAAACACACACAGGAAGAATTACTACTTTTAAGTTAAGATTAAATTAATAATAATTTCTGTTTAGATGTTTTCTCTTTTTTTTTTTTTTTTTGCTTTATGTACCCCTGAACCTCTGAACTGTAATTACTTTGGGAAAGCCTTGAGTTCTGATGCTCATTCTTCATACCAGTGGCCAAAGGCTGATGTGTAATATGACCGTGATTTTTCAGATGGATAACTTTTTTATTTGTTTTGGTCTTTTTTTTTTTTATGCCCAGGTCAGTTATCATGCAGTGAGAGGGGCTGGCGTGTGGTTCCTGATCCTGCTATCCCATGCCCACAGTGCCAGACTGAGGTGCTCTTTCAGGGGCCTCTCTTGCTCCCTCGGTGCCCGGAGCCATGGAGCATACGCGGGAGAAGGAGAGCGAGCGGCCGGCACGGAACACTAAGACTGCTCAGAGCCGCAACACACACTCTCGCCCGTCTGGCTCTGGTTCGTCTGGTGTGCTGATGGTCGGCCCAAACTTCCGTGTGGGGAAGAAGATCGGATGTGGAAACTTTGGGGAGCTGAAGCTTGGTATGTATTTATCTCTCTACCAAACTAGTGTGACTAGATAGACTAGTGTTTCCCAACCGGGGAGCCGTGGCACCCTGGGGTGCCGTGTAAAAATCCTTCAAACCTTTCCAAAATTCTAAAATGTGTATACAACATTTAATATATATGATAAATATCTGATGTCTGAAATGCTGTCTAGCATTAGTGTTTGTGTAGGGTGCCACAAATTTTTTTTGAAACATTTTCAAAGGGTGCCGTAACTGAAAAAAGGTTGGGAAATGCAGAGCTAGACAACTCGTTAGTTAAGATAGCCTGAAGTGTATGCAGGCTGTAGGTAATTTGTCTTCTAACAATGTTGGTCTCTGTTTTTGGTTTGAGGTTGTACAGGAAATGTTTCTGCATGCATACTTTGATTCACATTCATTTAATAAGGCCTAGTTTAGTTTTTCTAAACATGTATTGTACAGTTCTGTAGCAAAAATATTATATTAGCTAAGTGAGAGATCAAGCTCAAAGAAATAAATCAAATTCCCTGCCCTTTGTAGTTCAATTTGCTTATCGTTGAATTTATGTGGCTTTTGGAGCTGGAACTATTAACCATGTTTTGTAGCGTCACATTAGTGGAATAGGTTAGATGCCTTTCGAAAGAAATTTGAATTTATTTTGCACTTCTTTTAATATTAGGTTTGTATTTTAGTTTTTCACAATACAACTGTAATGTAACATGTTCATTGCTTTACTTCAAAAATCAAGTCATAGAAATTGCATTAAACAGAAAAAGGTCATATGCATTATAGGTTTGTAGTTTCCAATCCAAGCATGAAGGAAGCCATGCTCTATATAGTTTAGTGTTGTCAAACCGACATCTGACTAAATTTCCTAGCTAATGACCATAGAAAAACAAGAATGTACAGAGTATGAGGTACCCAGGACCACTCTTATCTTATCGTCCTGTTAAAATAAGGCATGCTGGGCTGTTCAACAGGTGGCCTGTGGGCTTGATGTAGTGAATTAATGTAACCAGTAAGAAAGAACTCCTCAAACAAGGAATACCTTTTATATATGAAATTTATGGTGAATTTGTTGTAGGGCTCTTCAACATGCCATGAGTGAGCGAAATGGTTTCGGAGGCGAGGTGTAAACAAGTAAAAACCTGCACACGACAGAATGTCATGTTGTTTATTGAACTGTTCCCTTTGCTGAGTCTTTTGTTCTGTAATATTACGGTATGTATGTAATTGATGGAAATGGTTAAGACAGAGTTCTCTAATCCCCAGCTGCAGATAGACGTACAGGGCTAGATCACTCAAGCTGAGTGAAGCGAGATGGTGAAGTTCATGAACGCTTATACTCAAAATATTACCCTTTGCAATCAAGCTCGTTCGAAGTGTTATACAATAAGTTCATCTTGATATTTACTTTCTCCACTCGAACAGTCGATTGTTTTTTGTTTTGTTTTGTTTAGTAAAAGACTGGGATTTAGTTAAACGTTTTATGCCGGTTCTAGTAAGCCAGCTCATAAGATATAACCGTTTATTTCTATTTTGTTCCAGGCAAGAACCTTTACACCAATGAGTATGTTGCAATAAAATTGGTAAGTGGCCAAAAGATTCCTCCATTTTACAAAGGTGAAACAAAGGCTTGAGAATTGGTTGCGCTTGTTAAATGATCAGGGCCCTAAATTAAACCATACAGGAAAGGGTTTGAAGCTCTTGAATGATTATTTTGATCTGATTGTCCTATTCTTCAGTTCATGCTGCTCATAATATTGTATTTTTTGTTTTATATTTTGTACCAAAAAAAAAACAACAAACATATTTATTTTTATATATGAATGCAGTTGAGGTCATAAGTTTGCATACGCCTTGCACAACCTGCATAATGTTAATAGTGTTTTTTAAACAATAAACATAGCATTTTGTTGTTTTAGTGCTACCCTGAATAAGCTATTTAACATAACAGATGTTTACATATACTCCACAAGACACAATAACAAATTAATTTCTACACACTACATTAAGACCCAAGGGGGTGTAAACTTTTGAACAGAATGGTTGGTGTAAATAATTTTGTTTAAAGGTCTTTTTTTTCCATTCAGTACTGCCCTTCAGTCTCCCAGAACACAAAATACTAACAACTTAGACCAATCATCCTGTTCAAAAGTTTACACCCCCCGGCTCTTAATGCATCATGTTGCCTTCTTGAGCGTCAGTGAATGTTTGCACCTTTTGTATTAGTTGTGTACGAGTCCCTCAGTTGTCCTCCGTCTGAAAAGATGGATCTCAACATCATATAGTCGCTGTTTAAAGGGTGTCAAATATGCAGAAGATGCTGGAAAACTAAAGGACCTGGAGGATTTTTCTGAAGAACAGTGGGCAGTTTCACTGCTCAGGACAAACAAGGGACTCAGGAATAACTATCACAAAACATAAAAGCAGTCAATAATCATCCAGATAACAACACACAGTATTAAGAATCACGGGTGTGTACATTTAAAAAAAATAAAATAAAATAATCATAATTATTATTATTTTTTTTTTACTGGTTCATTCGTGTAAATTCAGTTATTATTGTGTCTTGTGGACTATATGTAAACATCTGTTATGTGAAATAGCTTATTCAGGGCAGGACTAATTAAAAAATAAAATGCAATTTTAATGATCCCTCTTATCCCTCTCATTAACATTTTGCAGATTTTGCATGGTGTATGTAAAATTATGACCACAACTGTGTATATGTACAGTCATGTGAAAAATTAAGTACACCCCATGGAATGTTTTTTGAAACGTATTTGGACAAGCAAACCGTTGATCTTCTTTAAAACAGTGCCTAATAAAGTTGATAGACTATCAAATGTTTACATTTTGTAGTAATTTTCACAATTTAGATTGACGAAAAAAACCCAGATCAGTCACATGGAAAAAGTAAGTATACCCCTACATTAATCACACCTTCAAATCCATAAAATTAGAATCGTGTGTTGAAGATTGGGTGCTTAGAACCTGCTTCGGGAGTGCAGGTGTTCTTTAAACCTCTCGTATCTAGTGTCTGGTGTTCCCTTTGCTATTGAGGTTTGTGGTGTCATCATGACAAGATCTAGAGTGTTCTGTAAGGCCTTCAGAAAAAAGGTTGTGGATGCCCATGGGTCTGGCAAGGGAGTTAAAACGATCTCCAAATTTATTTGAAATACATCATTCCACTATAAGGAAAATCATGTACAATGTTAAATGTTTTCTTGTCCAAATATGTCAAAACGTGTGTATGGGGGGGAGGGGAAAAAAAAAAATATATATATATATATATATATATATATATATATATATTTCACACACAGTAGTGTAATATGAAGTCCCTCTGAATGAAATTAGATAATTTAGTACTGTAGCAAGAATAGAAATGCTGCTGTTTTATAAAGGTGTATTTTAATCTAAGTGTGCATGTAAAACTATCTGGTTTCTAAAGTGTTCTCTTTCTCCTGGTTCCAGGAACCTGTGAAGTCGAGGGCGCCACAGCTGCATCTGGAGTACCGTTTTTATAAAACCCTGGGCAGCACAGGTGACTGATCTCTCTCTCTCTCACATACTCACACACACATGCCCTTCCCTTTCTTATTTTTCATCTAAAGCAACACACATGCACTAATTGTTTAATCTCAGTTCCTTTCTCCATTCATAATTTTTTTCCTATTTCCGTTACACGTGTTTACTTATTTCTTTGTTTTAAGACATTTTAAGTAATTATCTAACCAGTCCTGTAACCTGACGTAGTGTGATATCATAGTGTTGACGTAATGGCATGGAGAGTTCTAGATAATGATTGCTAAAATTCTTGCATTCTTTAACAAATTTAGTCATTTTAGGTAGGAGTGTTGTAAAAAGAAACCAACCAACAAACAAACAAAAAAACGACAATGAAACACTTCTTTCTCTTGTTCTATATCTCTCTTCCACTTTTGCTTGCACACGCTCACACACACACACTCACTTTATTCTTGCAAGCCCAGGTGCCAACAGCAGCCTTCTCCCTGTAGTGTTGATGAGACACATGCTCATTGTGCTGATATAGAGTGCTTGTGTTAATGGGAGAATGTGTATACCGTGCAAGTGTGAATACAAAGAGCCTCTTTTTGTTTAATATCAGGCTCTTGTCCTCCTGATTGTCTGTAGTAGTAAAACTGCTAATGTTATCTGTATTTGTATGTTAGATGTAACCTGGTGGTTAGCTGTGAATGGTGCCACATTTAGGTCAACAGTAGAAGATTGCATCTGAGTGTGCTGCACTGATGTTGTACACAGGAAGTTTAGTTTGCTGTCGTGGCTTTGCTGTGAAGTGCAGGTTGTTTGTGACACCAGTAAAAAAAAATTTTTTTAGTCATTAGTTTTTTTAGAAACCGCTGATCTCCTGGAATTTTCACACATAAGTCACTAAAGATTTTACACCAGATGGTGCAAGAAAACTAAAGAAAAATCCATCCAGTGTGCATCAGTTCTGCAGGTGAAAACACCTTGTTGATGAGGGAGGTCAGAGGAGAATGGCCAGCCTGGTTCAAGCTGACAGGAAGACTGCAGAAACTAAAAAAAAAGCACTTTTTATAACCATGGTGAACAGAAAAGTATCATCAGAATGCACAACAGACCAAACTTTGAGGAAGATGAGCAATGAC
This sequence comes from Ameiurus melas, assembly GCA_012411365.1. Lineage (NCBI taxonomy): Eukaryota > Metazoa > Chordata > Actinopteri > Siluriformes > Ictaluridae > Ameiurus > Ameiurus melas. Next base: position 18,697,333 of record CM022764.1, on the reverse strand, counting down.
AGCAGATCACTTTGGGTTCCAGTCCTGTCAGCCAAGAAAAGGAATCTCAGATAACATTGGAGTCAGTGGTAGAGTCAATATTGAGGAGGCAGTGGTGGAGTCAATATTGCAGTGGTGGCTTGGCGGTTAAGGCTCTGGGTTACTGATCAGAAGGAAGGGGGTTCAAACCCCAGCACTGCCAAGCTGCCACTGTTCCACTGCTCCAGGAGTGCTGTATCATGGCGGATAAATGTGCTCTGACCCCAATATGCTGGGATATGTGAATAAAAGCATTTCATTGTGCTGTAATGTATGTGACCAATAAAGACTCATTATTGGGCACTGGCTCACAGTTGAATGTTTTTCATTCTTTAACTCCATTGGGCATCCTGAGATGCTTTTCCCTGACCTGATGTTTGATGTGTGTTAGATTTCACCCTCACAGGAATCTACCGTGTACGCCTTTTCGATCACCGTCATGCCTTTCAGCCTGTTTTACCATTAACTTATAGTAACTTTTAGTTACTTTTAGTTCCATATTGCTTTGAGCTAGAAAGTGTGGTTTGCTGCAGAGTCAGGCCAGCCTGGAGAGTCCGAAGTGAACACACACACACTGACAGATATGAGCGGTCACAGAGACTTCCGCTTTATTCATTCAAAACAGAAGTATTTATACACATTGTACACATTGATAACGGCACTACGTGGATGGTTTCTACTGGTCCAGGTGGCAGACAGATTTAGACAAAACACACAGCACATAGTCATGATACAAAATAAGTCCCAAGTCATGTTGACACGGAAGTACATAATAATATAATCAAGGATATCAGTTGATCCGTTTATTCAAAGAGGTAACTAAATGATTACATTCATCATATATTTGAGAGCAGTTCATACTATAAGAGGGTACATAATATAAAATATAAGATGATAAAAGAGAATTTCCTTTCAATGTGGACGTTAACCGAAGATGATTTTATGCATTGCACTGCTGCCACCTGATTGGCTGACTGGATAATAACATGAATGGACAGGTGTTCAGGTGTATTTATTTCTGATTATCATCAAGTGTTTGTTATATAGTTTATTTAAGACACTGGCAAACTGCCAATTCAGTGCAAAAGTGACACTGGGATTTGATAAATAGGACATACATGGAGTATAGAATTAAGGACGCGTACTGTATGTGATGGCGCCAATGTCCTGTAATATATCAAGCACGATGACACACATGCTAGGTTTGTTGTATGTTAATTAATTCATAATGCTAGAGTGTTGCGCTGAATGACAAGAAGTACTCCTCTTGATGACCCCACTTATTTTGCTCTCATCCTCCTTATCCCCAGTCCGAGTAGAACACACCGTAGCTACATGGTGCAGCAGTCACCATCTCCAGCGAAGACTTGAGTAGCTTTCTTTCTTTTGCATTATAAAAGGATCTATGATTATTAACCAAATCTCTGATTTCTTTAGAAACATTAATGAATTGCAGAATGTCATAATGATCATGTTTTTCCAAAGTGCTTTAAGAATTAACATTAAGAATGATACTCTAGATTCTATACTTTTGAAAAGTCATTTGAAATGCTGGTGAAACTCAATATCTTATCGTGCTAAATATTTTATTAGCCCTGTATACGTGTGTTGGGTGGAGCCAGGACACCCAGGGAATTATCATGCCATCTGGCACTGAGGACGAACATGAGTGAGGGAGAGAAAGAGAGAGAGAGAGAGACTAACTACATTATTCCCCTGCCAGCAGTGTAGGACTTTTGCCTGTCTGTTTATTCACCCGTATCTCCACTCTTCTAATCTCTACCACTCCATGTTTGTGCCACTGCTTTAGTGAGTCATGGCAGATACGTGATCAGTGGTTTTGAGGGAAGTGAGTGGGCTGTGTTTCTGTATGTAGCTGAGAAATTCTCTCTCTCTCTTTTTCCATGTGTACACATCTATAAGTATTGGGTTGTATACATTAAAGACAGTTACTTGATATTCAGGGGAGACAGATTTACTCATGGGAGAGAGTTTCCATATCCCTTTCATTGCATGAATGAGTGGATCATCTAAATGGTCTTGTACTTGTAAATTCTTGCACCCCTTATTTCATACTTCCACACATACACCAACCAAATCACTAATGTGGGCATCAAATATCAATATCATCTTTAATGCGGCTAAATGCTGGCTTTAGGTACAAGTGTCAGTCATTCTTCAGTTAGATGTTGAACATGGTGTTGCTGAGTGAGTGATTCAAGCCTGGTGTGGGATGAGTTGTGTTTCTCCAAAGGCTGGATGCTGTGATTCATGTAGAGCCTGGTAAACTCTTTTTCATGATTAATGCTGAAGTGGAATGATAAATAGGCAGTGGAACTGGTTTTTGGTGATTTGTTCACACCTGGCATGTTTTTTCAAAATGCGTTACACACAATTGATTTCTAGTTTGACAAGTCTTTCAATCAGTCCTGACTCCCTTTAGACATGTAAGACGTGTAAAAAAAAAACCAAGGCCATGCCTCCTGCTCTGAGCTGTATTTGGTTAATGTATGGTCTAAAGCTAATGAATATGAGGCTCCACACTCAGTGACATTGTATTTCTTGGAAATGTTTCTGAGATGGAAAAAATGCTATCCTTGTTGTTTAATCGACATGAGAGACTTGCATCAATAATTACACCAAAGTTTTTTTTACTGCTGTGTATGATGTAATTGCAAAACCATTAAGAGTTGCCACATAATCAGAAAGCTTAATTCTAGCTTTCTCTGTTCTTATTAGTAGTACGTTTGTCTTGTTGGAATTAAGTACAAAGTTACTCAGCACCCAGTGTCTAATGTCCTTTACACATTCTGTCATGTTCTCTGGTTTTGTTGAAGCATACAGCTGTGCATCAGCATAGCACTGGAAGCTAATACCAATAACAATTTCATACTTGGTCAAACCTGAGACAGGTAATAGGCATTTCCTTAACCCATACAACTTTTTCTAATTTGTCTATAACAGTATTTTGATCTGCACAGCGCTGACTCTGCATTATACACCAATTAGCCGTAACATTAAAAACACCTGCCCATTTTTGCGTATGTCCCCCATCAAAAAAGCTCGGACTCTGAAGACCTCTGAAGGTGTGCTGTGGTATCTGGCACTAAGACGTTAGCAGCAAATCCTTTAAGTCCTGTAAGTTGCGAGGTGGGGCCTCCATGGATCGGATTTGTTTGTTGAGTACATCCCAACAGATGCTCAATCGGATTGAGACACCATTAACTCTTTTGTCATGTTTGTCAAACCATTCCTGAACAATTTTTGCAGTGTGGCAGGGCACATTATCCTGCTGAATGAGGATACTGCCATGTGGGAATACCGTTGCCATAAAGGGGAGTACTTGGTCTGCAACAATGTTTAGGTTGGTGGTACGTGTCCCAGCAGTGGCAAGGTTTCCCAGCAGATCATCCCCCAGAGCATCACACTTCCTCTTTCAGATTACCTTGCCACTGTGTGTTCTGACACCTTTCTATCATAACCAGCATTAACTTTTTCAGCAATTTGTTCTACAGTAGCTCTTCTGTGGGATGGGACCGGATGGGCTAGCCTTTGCTCCCCATGTGCATCACTTAGCCTTGGGCGCCCATGACCCTGTTGCCGGTTCACCAGTTGTCCTTCCACTGCACGCTGGGGACATCCCTCAAGAATTGCCATTTTGGAGATGCTCTGGCCCAGTTGTCTAGCCATCACAAATTGGCCCTTGACAAAGTAACTTTTGACCTTTTCCCATTTTTCCTGCTTCCCACACATCAACTTTGAGAACTGACTGTTCACCTGCTGCTTACAGTATACATCCCACCCCTTGATGGCTGTCTATGTAATGAGATAATTAATGTTATTCACTTCACCTCCCAGTGGATTTAATGTTCTGGCGCATTATACAAGCAAAGAGCAGCAACTTTAATCTGTACTAAGGCCAGTATTAGGTCATTTACTATTTTAACCAATGCTGATTCAATGCTATGATTAGGACTAAACCCTAAATGAAATGTGTGCGATTCCTATGCAAGTATGAGCTCAGATTCTGAGCTACAATGTTTTCTAGGATCTTTGTGATAAAGGCGTGGTTGATCAATAATTATCTATAAATAAAAAAAAAAAAAAAAAAAAAAAAATTTATTTTAAACTTAAATTGGTTTTTTTTTTTTTGTATAGAAAATAATAAGGAGTTTATTATATTCTAATATGTTCACTACTACTTCTAGATATTATTTAATTTTTTTAGTTATATTGGTCTTTATGTAATTAAATATTAGTGTGAAATTCATACTGAATTTTCTATGTATGTATTCTTTCCCTGACAAAAGGAATATATTATAATATTCAGATCCCTGACAGATAGCACTGTTGAGTCATTTCTCTGACATGACCAAGCAGAAATAGCAAAGCAAGCTCAGAAATCAGTTTGCTTGTCTCTTCCTATGTGTCATAGCTGAAAAGCCAGTTTCCTCTTAAGTTTCATCTTGCCCTGTCCAATTTCCTTTGGGATTCTTATTTTTTTCTGTATCACTTCATTTTGTTAGGCATTTGTGTCAAGTAAGCTATTGTCAGCAAAATTGGAACCAGAATAAGTGGCTCATCATCAACCATCAGCCATTGCTTTAATAAGATGCATCAGTAACTCCACTGTAGTGTTTTTGCTTTGGGTGCTTTGCTGTTCTTGTATGAGCTTCCTGTGGCGAATTATTGAAAAGCAGGCAGGACCGTCTTTTATGCAGAACTTTCCTAATCGAAATCGATACGTTACAGAGCCTAGAACAATTTCACAATTGTTTTTATTTCACAAGACGTTGTTCATTTAGCCATCAAACTGACACCCTTTAATATTTTTTTCCCCCTAAATGTTAGTGATTTAAAAGCTAACTAACTTGCTCTCTTGCTCTCTCAGTGGAAGGGTTGCCACAGGTATACTACTTTGGTCCATGTGGGAAGTATAATGCAATGGTTCTGGAGCTGCTAGGTCCCAGTCTGGAGGACTTGTTTGACCTGTGTGACCGAACATTCTCCTTGAAGACGGTCCTCATGATTGCAATTCAGCTGGTAAGCATAGCTTCCACTAAAGGCTCCAAAAGCTATAAGACTGCAATCTGTTCTTTGACAGGTTTACAACATGCCACGTGTCTGATTGTTAAAGAAGGGGGAAACCAAAAAAAATGAGCGTGTTGCTGTCACTCCTCTTCGCAGCTGCTCATAATGATCGTATCGATCAAGCTTTTGGGTCAATTTTGGGTTTAAACTCAAAAAGCTCGCTACAGTAACCTCTAAGTTAGTGGTGGTGTTAATTCAAATGGTCCAAATTCAATCTGTTGGCTGATTTTATTGTTGCGTGTGTGTGTGTGTGTGTGTGTGTGTGTGTGCGTGCGCAGATAACTCGGATGGAATATGTCCACTCAAAAAACCTCATCTACCGGGACGTCAAGCCAGAGAATTTCCTAATTGGGCGTCAGGGAAGTAAAAAGGAACACATCATCCACATCATTGACTTTGGTCTTGCAAAAGAATATATCGACCCAGAGACCAAAAAACACATTCCTTACAGAGAACACAAGAGCCTGACTGGCACAGCACGTTACATGTCCATCAACACACATTTAGGAAAAGGTACGCACCGGAACATCCAATCATGTGACATTTTACTCTGTTTTATACAATACATAGCAGCCATGAGTTTTGTTCAGTGAGCTGCAAGAGATCAGCTGGTATAATAAAAATGTACTTTGCTTGATGATTTTATTTATTTATTTATTTTTAAGAGCAAAGTCGGCGGGATGATCTGGAAGCACTCGGCCACATGTTTATGTACTTCTTGCGGGGTAGTCTGCCGTGGCAGGGGCTGAAGGTGAGTGTGAAGGGTGGCATTATTTCCCTGACCTTTTATTTCCCGTCTTTCTTGAACAAGCAGTTTTTTTTCAATAGCTCGTTGGGATAAAGACAGAATGACTTTCTCTCCTGTGCAACAGGCAGACACGTTGAAAGAACGTTATCAGAAAATTGGAGACACCAAACGAAACACTCCCATTGAGGTTCTCTGTGAGAACTTTCCAGGTATGACTGAACCTCTCTCACTGTCATTTGAAGCTTAATGTTAAGATAAACTTGGAGCTCATTTACATAAATGCCTGTTCAAAATTTAACTGCATTTTGTGAAAAAGAATAGCCCCCTGGTGTCCAGTGGGTAATATGAGATATTATGTTAATGATTTAC